>JAAGAY010146875.1:0-152470 GCA_011801015.1 Ardeotis arabs | reverse complement strand
AAAAAAAAAAAAAAAAAAAAACCAACAAACTAATCTCGTGCATCATGGGATTCAGCAATGTCAATGTAAACCTCTTCTGTGTGGGACTCTCAAGATATTTTCCTCCTACATGACTAGACTTCCCGCTTTTCTCTCCACCCTTTCTTCTTGGCTCATCATTCAAGTTTCCTGTGGGTTTCTGAGAACCAGTTCAGATTTGGACTGAAAAGCAGTTTTCTTAAGGTATATTGTGTAATGATTACTGTCTATAAGTTCAGCAGTGCGTTACTAGATACCAGAACATTTGGGAAAATTGGAACTTGCATGGAGAACAGCTGCGTTCACTTGATTTTCTTTTTTTGTCAATCTGAATGTTATGATGACCATTTTTTCTGTTGGAATTTCCCCGCCTGGTGGGAGGTGGCATTCCTTGAGAAGTGGTAGCCACCACCTTGTGGGTATGTGAATCATTCAAGGACTTCCAAAATATGATCTCCTGATTCATGACCTGATATGGGAGAGTGAGACACTAATCCTGATGGCCACTCTGAATGCAGTCGTGACACGACTGTTAGGAGAAGAATCTTAGAAGGACAAGATTCAGGGATAGACTGAATTTCCCGTCAGAGAAGGGAATTTTCTGTCGTCTTTGAGGAAAGCAAGCTGCAAAAATTACTTTGAGGGATTTCATATCTTTTTAATCTCTTCATTTTACCAGCTGTTAAAGATATGTAGAACTGCAAGTGGTTTTTGGATGATGATATCAGTACATTGAATTATATAACTTGCATCTGTTGATTGGAAAGCTGGTGGAGAAGATCTGAGGGAAGAACATAATTATTTTTTTTTCTGGCTGAGGGATCCAACAGTCTAATTTATGAAACTGGATGTCTAAGTATGGAATTATCTTTTTATTAGTCTTCAGATGATGTAGAAATACGCCTGTGTGCGCACACAATGTTGCTTAAACAACATTTATGATCTGATGTTTTGAAGAACAGTTCCCTAGCACAAGAACATATAGTGAACTTATTTACTGTCCCACCCAATTCCTAGAAAAAGATTTAATTTAAGAAGGAGCGGAAATGTTGCCTGAAGAGTTTCAGATCCTGTCTGCTTTGGACACAGCCGTGAGCCAGATGTGATATTTAACCAAGTTAGTTAAAAAGCGGTGTAATGGATGCTGTGGCAAAAGCTATCTGCTATTATGTGCTTCTAGTTTCTTAAAAAAATATACCCACATACTCTTCTTAAATATTCCCTTAACGTAAAAATTGTCAGTGGTCAGAAGTGGAACAGCTTAGGGAAGACTACAAGGTCATGCCAAGAGTACAGTGATTTTTCTGTATACTTGGTCAGCTTCCTGCTGGTTTTGGCAACACAACTTGACATATTTTTGTGTTTAACAACTGTTGATGAATTTTTCTTTTGTGAATTTAATTGAGTTTGAATCCACACAGAATTTCTCGTTGGTAATTAATATCATAGCTCATCTATGCAACGAGTGGAAAAAAGTCTGGGGTTTTGTTTTAACTTCTTCATTCACTGGTGTAGTGTTAGGTCTTCTGCTTTCTGTATGAAGGAGAGAATGTAACTATCTATATGCTTTTTTTGTCTCAGTCCTTTCGATTGTAGTACGTCTGCTTTCTCCCCGTTCTGTTGATCTCCTTCACAATGAAGACTCCGTATATATTTGTATGGAAGCCGTTCTGTGTTCCTTCCCTTTCTTGTTACCTCCTTGTGCCTCTCATTGCTACTGTCATTCATAGAATCATAGAATGGTTTGGGTTGGAAGGGACCTTCAAAGGTCATCTAGTCCAACCCCCCTGCAAGGAGCAGGGACATCCCCCTGTCTCCTCATCCTGTAGGTTGAGGAGATTCAGAATGGCACCTGGTTTTGTATGAGTGGTTTTCTGGGCTATTGCAATGATACCTTGTGCTTGTTTTGCAACCATGTCCAAATTCTGAACACTGTTGTGGTTTTTGTTTGGGATTTTTTTTTTTTTTTGTTTCTGAACTGATGTATCTCTGTAGAAATGTTTACTATAGATTCAAGAACTCCTTTCCTGGCTGGTAATACCTTGTTCAAAGCCAGAGTCTCTAAGAAAGAATTTTTAATCTTTTTTTTTTTTCTTCTGCTCCTTTTCTGTATGTTTATCTGTATTGAATTTTATTATGTTTTTTTTTTTTCCTTATCCAGTCAGTAACTCTTGACAAGTTGTACTGCAGCTCTTTGCCTGAAGTTTTCATATTTTTTTACTATCATAGTAGTAGCAGAATTTGTTATTGTGCTTTTTTTTATCCCTTCTTGTAATTCTCATTATTTAACCTTAATAATTGTGACATTTCTTTTAAATGCAAAGTTAAGTCAAGGACTGTGTCTCAAAACTGTGAAGAAATCAAAGGCGGCTAAGTGATCTCAGGAGAGGTACTTAAGTAGCTGTAGCGTTCGTATAAATGATGGAACTAAAAGAACTAATTAAAGTAAAATACCTGCACAGGCCTGTTCAATACAAACCTGCAGGACCTTTATTGTATTAATCATAAAAATCAATAGAGAAATAAATCTCTCACTGATGGAAGCTACCATAGAAAAAAACTGTTCTAAATGAAGGAATTAAATATTACAAAAGAGTTGATTGAGTAATTCTACTAGCTAATGGGTTTAATTATCCATTCCCTCGCCCCATGCGTCACATGTTAATTTTATTTACAGGAGATAACACTAATACTGTTAATGGGACTAAATCTCTCTTCCTTCTATTACAGTGAATGTTTTCATAATAGGTAATAAAGTGCGCGAGATAGCAGGATTTTCTGTTGTACTTCATTTTCTTAAGGCCACTATTCTTGCGAAAACATGAATGTTCGCTGTCATGTCACACATGCACTGGTAATTTCAACTGTATTCTCATTTTATGTAACATTTATGATCTTTGATGATTCATTTTGCATGTAAATGACTAGTTCAAGGGTATAAAAAGAAAAATCTATTTACTGTTCCAAATTTGAATGACTGTTTTGTGTGAGTGGAGATTATTTACTTTGAGTTGAAAAGCAAACTAGTCAGTCCTTTTACAATATACTGTCATAACAGAGATCTGGGAATAAAAGTGTTAGCTTGGTGGTTTTTGTTTTGTTCCAGTTGAAAACAAAACCACTGTTTTGAGACTGGACTGACTTTTGTTTATGGCAGTTTTCCTGTGAAAGCTTTTTTGATTATCTATTTATTTTGAAGAACAGCTTCATATACTGTAGCTGTGTCATTTTTGTGGTATTAGGGAAAAATCCAACTCTCCTGGAGAACAGATGGACCATTAAACCCTTCACCGAAGATCTATACTTATTTTAGAATCTATTTCTGGTACAGTGCAATCAACAGCAACAAAAAAATTAAAAATAGTATTGCTTTATTTTAGACTGTCATAATGCCTTTCTGCCAGCATGCTTTATATTACTTGCACACTTACATGACCTGTCTGCTACTTGGAAGTGTGGGGGGTTTTTTTCCCCTCCACTCTTTTTTTTTTTTACTCTGGACTGCTCTAATAAAGCTGAGTGTACAATTCCCTTGGTGCAAAACTCAAGAGATTAAAGGAAGAATACTTGGAGCCGAGGGGCTGCTGTTCTTTCTTCACTGTCTCGTGTTGCAAGAGATTTTGAGATACACTTGTTTCACACTTGAAAAATTTCCGAGTTCTTTTAAGAGGGTTAAGCATTACTCTTTAAGTTACAAAGTTTATAATTTGAAGAAATAATCTGGAGCCAAGTCTTTTTAAAAAAAGATGTTTTCTATAAATGTTTATTAAAAATTAAAATCACAATTGAAATCAAGTGCTTACACAGTTGGCAACGTTACAGTAATTTCACCTGTCTTTACACTTTGCAGATGCATACTTCACTGGAATTCTACTGCTTTGTTTTGAAAAGTACTAAGCTGACTTTATTGATGTAATTTTACTGTTAAGCTTTTAAATATTATTACTTTTTATAAAGCTCTCTATAAAAGCCAGCCAAATGAATTTTTACAGGCTGCCTTGGTAGCGTAATAAAGCAAATAAGTAGATTAAAGCAGTTTATATCAAAAAGTACACTGGAAGTGTAAACATATATTAAGCAAGAAAAATATGTTGTTAGTTACACACAGAAAACAAGCAGAAGATCAGAGGGAGTCAGCTGCATTTATTACACAGTCAGATGGCACTGCAAAATAAGGTCAGTGTCGCTCTGCCACGAGCAAGCACGTCGCCAGCTGAACTGTGTAAAAGGCTCATCTCTCTTCTACTGTTCCTAAATCTGTAAGATAATTTTTCATTGCAGCTGAAAACCTTGATAAACTTGTTTTTGGGGGCAGCTAATAGCATTTAAGTTATTTAATGTGCAGGTAGCTACTTGTAGGGTTTTCAGGCCTGTTTAGGCACCTACTTCATGCTTGTTTCCGTTGGAGATGGGCATTAATTTTTTCTTTAATATCTTGCTTGGTGTCTCTTTCTGTCTCACAGAAATGCTTTCAAAATCTAGTTCCAAAGTTAGTTGGTGAAGTAAGTTCTGTGTTCAGAAGTGAGTGAAGAGTGTTGAATCCAACTGAGGGTCTGTGAGATTTAGTATTTTAAGTACTTCAGTGGTTTTTTTTAAAAAGGACTTAAACTTTTTTGGAAAGTTTCATATCAAAGCTTTAATTTTGTCACTTCTGTTAGCTTTCTTTCACAGTCAGCTTCTCAAGCAATTTCTGTTAAATGAGGAAGGCTTGTCCAACTGTTTTGAGAATGGCAATAGAAATACATATTTGTTATAATTATTAGTGATGGATAGAATTATTTAACTTTGCATTCATATGGTTGTGTGTGTACATATGTGCACATAATCTCAAAATACAATTTTTATGCATGTAGTTTCTGTCAGCATGTTAGAGAATCCAGTTCATGAGCAGAAAACCCTCAGCTGACACACTGCTCTTCCTGGCTTTCTTTGTTTTGAAACAATTCTGGAGCATCTGTCATTGTTTCACACAATTTCCTGTAAAGCTGCCTGTGGCAGTTGCACTCATTCTTTATTACCCAGGGGCTTTGCTAGCTATAAAATAATGTATCTGACTACCTAATAGCCTAATATTCACTCTTCCCTGGAGAAGCGGGAGTGGAAAGCTGTTTTGACTTTCTTTTTTGCTGACCATGCAAACCTGACCCTGTCTGAGAAGCTTTTATCTGTATTGTCAATGAAGTAGAAGGGATTTCCTATGATGATGGCTTTTCTAGCTACTAGATGGTCCCTTCTGTGTACAAAAGAATGGCACTGATCAAATTATATTAAAGTTCTGCCTTAATACAGATGACACATCTGTATGTGATTATCTCTTTAACAACCCCTTGGTTTTTTGCTTTTTGTTTATTAGTTTAGAGGCCCCTTATGCTGAAATAAACAGCAAGAATGGTACAAAAATATGATGCCTACAGCTGCCTAGACTCTGCGTGTAGGACCGTTACAGCGTATGCGCACACCTTACATCTGCTCTATATATCTAGAGATAGATACATGTTGCTGCTGTTCTTTTTAACTAGATTTTTTTGGTAAGGAGAATAATTTTGAGATATTTTTAGTGAAAAACCAAAATGCACATGCAGAGCTGCTCTTCTGTTTTGTAATTGAGTAAATAAATGTGTTTTCTGTAGGAATTTTTCCATAAAAACCTGAATAAGAGCAGTTAGAGTTAATTTAAATTTCCTAAGCCAAATGATACTGCTTAAAGATCAAGATGTGGTAAACACTTCACTGTTTGTTAATTTTGCATGTGAACGGTTCCATTGGGATTACTTATGAAACCTTATAAAGCTACGTTGGAAAAATTAAATTATCTGTGCCTGTGCTGGAAAACCCCCACCATGGACCTACAGTACTAGTAGGCCTAATAACTCGATGTTATTAAAAACAAACAACCCCAACCACAGCACAACAAAAATCCTGTCCTGAAAAACTGAATATCATGGAGCAAAGAATACTTAACCACTGTTTAATTATTTTTCTTTCAAATGAGTTACCTGCAAATAGAAAAATGTTAATTTAGGTTTGATTTATGAGGTAGATCTTATGAGCAATGAAAAGGGAAATCAATGAGAGTAATGGTCAGGAAACACAGTTTTGTGGGTGGATTTCTCACAGTGAGCACAAACTCGATATACGTCTCTGTTGTAGAAGGCACAAGTGCAGTGTGTTCTGAACCAGGGTAAATAATGAGATGGGAAAGGCATTCCGAATATTTCAGTTACAACATCATGTAAAAAGTATTGTGCATGATGCGTGCTGGTTTTAATAGTACTCTTACTCCTTCATCTGCAGTTTGATTACTTCAAGTTCTTATTTAAAAAACACTTGAGCCGCACATAATTTCAGAATATCGCATTCCAGTGAAGCCAGTGTAACCACATGATTGTTTAAAGTTATGTCCTTACTTCCTTGTCTGGCTGAATTAGGATACAGTCTTCGTTTGTACATTCCAAACGCATGAGCGGCTTCAAAGGGATTCTTTTCCCAGCCAAACAGCCTGCCAGTGATACTTCAGCTTTCTGATCTGAATGTGGAATTGAAATCTCCATTTTAGATTGAGCGACTCCTTTGGACTGTTTTCTAAAGTAGGTACTAGCTCTGTTTGGAATAGGGGATTGTGTGACACGCGGTAAAGGCTTAACTGGCGTATAAGCTGCCTAATTCGCTTCTGGACTTTCCACTTGCAAAGCAGTTCAGCAGTCGTGAATGTGGATTAGTGAAGCCCCGCTGGAGGTACCAACACACGTAAAACCAGGAGTTGCATATTCGTGGTATACTGTATTATGCTAGATACGTCTTGTTCACGTTTTTCTGATTAACTCATTAATCATATACCAGTCATGTACCTATACAATCTTAGAACTTTCCCAGCGTGGCATTAGGTTCCAAAGTACGCCGTAGGTTTGGCTAAATTTACTCACAGGATGAAGGGAGTTAGCTTCTTATTCCTTCCTCCCTAAGTGACCTTTACATTTTGTATAGGTGATTATTTGAGATTGGTAATATATGAGTGTATATATATTTCTGCGTGTGTGTTTAGAAACATCATTATTTCCTTATCACTGCTGTGTTATTTCTCTTCTCTAGTTGAATTTTTTTTTTCATGGGATTATTTTGTTGGCAGAATGCACAGAATATAGCTTCAAAAATTTCAAGAAGCAGTTCAAAAATATAGTCGTATTTTTAAGAGCCTAATTTTAGATGTGAATTTTGTGGCCGGGTAATTTATGATTTAAATCAATGTTTAGATTTTTCTTTTTCTTGTTTACAACTTGCTCTGACCTAGTCTTCGTAGTAGATAGTAGCCTTTTAAGAATCATTTTTAAAAATACTTTAGGTTAAAATTTTGCCCTTCAACAGTAGCATCATGAAAACATTTGCTAATGGCTGAAAAATGTTAGCTGAGCTGTTTTACCCAGGTCATTTTCATATTAGGAGAGTGTTTGTTGTTGAAAGTAAAAAAGGAATGCAGATAGTCTGATTCTTTTCTGAGGAAATAAATTATTCTAACGCAGAGTTCATATTTTATATCTGCATCTTCAAAAACAAGTATACTAGAGTATTATTTTATGATTTGTCGAAATCCCATTGTGCTAGGCTAATAAATTAAAACCACCACCTTACCATGGAAGTCTAAAATAATGCAAAAGAAAACAGCTGAAGCAATGTAAGAAAACTGTGATACAGGATTGACCTGGACAATAGGCGGCAGTTTGACCACCTCCAGGCAGTAGCGTAACGCTTGCCAGGGTCCCCCGTGTAATAATTCACCCATAGGCGTTAAGCTGCAAACTGAAAGGCTAATACAGGCAGGCAAAATTAACAAGGACAACGCAAAATTAACATGGACTTTGTCTTCTCTTGCTTTCTAGTACACTCTCTAGCCTTTAATCGCTCGCTCTTGATACGTTTTAATAGCTCACGCGGTGTGGAAGCCAGCACTGTGAAATGCTGCCATGCTCGATAGCTGGAGCTGGTTGGTTCCGTTAGCGATTAAAAGATCTGGTGCTGGATTCTGGCAAGGTGTATTTGTTGCTAGGACTTTCTACCCCCTCTGTCGAGAGGAGCTTGCTATAGAAAACTCACCTGAAGGAAAATAGCAGTCGCAATTCTGTTCTGTTGCAGGGAACAGAAACTTTCTTCTGGAGAGGGGTGGTGGGCTTTGCAACCCACCCAAGTGCCTTGAGTTAGAGATGGTACGTCTCATAGGAATTTCTAGTAGAGTCATCTCAAATTGCAGGAGTTAGTGAAGTTTGTCTTCTCTTGTCAAGTGGTATCAATAAAACCAACCAAATCGCAGGAAGTGGTTGAATTCAACTTTTTAAAAATGTTTTTACTTAAATTTTTCCATTTTTTTCTACTCAGAATTAAAATGTTGAGATTGAAGGAGGATGTTGACAAAAGAATTACTCATTCTTCAGGTTTATACTTTTTTTTTTTTTTACTTTTGATTTTAAAAAAGAAAATGAGTGACGCCCTGCCCTGAAATACAGGGTGGGAATACGTGAAGGGTAATCCTAAATGTTAGTTTCTGGCTACTCCTGGCGCTTCTGTGGTGTTGTCCTTTTTTAACCCAGGCACTTAATTCTGTGTGAGAAGGCTTGGCTCTCACTTGTGTGTTGTAGATTGAGAATACAAAGGTGTAGGACAGAGTTTTCTTAAATAGGCTAAGTGGACTGAATGTAAACCTTTATTTCATCCTGCCTTCTGGAAGAAAAGGGTCAACTCACATTAGTGTTTAAACCAAGCTGAACTGCAGAATAGTAACTCTTTCTAGGAGTCCAGAACTCTCGCACAGGCTTATGGCTCATCTGTGCCTTCGTGGTGCCAAATTTGGTTTCTCCAGCTCAATGGTTGCAGTCTGTGCTTCTAGAAGGCAAGAAATTGTAGAGAAATCTGTTTCTTCAAGTGACCTAAATAATTCTCCTTATTTCAAACTCAGCTATGTGTTACCTCTGTGCATGCAACATTAATAGGATCAGATAATATTGAAGACTTGCGGGGTTTTTTTTCATAATTATCTGTTTAACCTTGTGATTGAGGGTAATCTGTCTTCTCCATCTGTGACTAATTCAGCTGAAGTAAAACTAGTTTGTCTGTTTCAAGGCTGTTGGCTTAAATGCTGATGAATAACCGTGAGAAGCCATGAATAATGTAATTAACTGACTTTGTATCATTTTTAAAGGTAAATATGGTTATTGATGAAGGCCACCAGTATGAATTTGAGGTCAGAAAAATTCAAAGCTGTGTTAATTCTGATAGATGTTTTGCAATCGTTATGTGAAGGAATTTTGTAAATGCTGTTTCAACTTTCATGTTCTGAAACTCGTCATCGCACTTCACACTAACGAGCAGACTGGGGAAAGAAGCCAAGAAATTAATGGACCATAGAAACTAAATTACCCTTTCAACCCTGAAGGAAGTCTTCGCTCGTACTCAACTCATGAACTGATCCTAACACAAGGAAAACAGAACCTGCTGAAGCCATTTGACGGCAGTGTCTTGCCTTGGTATTAAATCTGCGTAGCTTTTACAAAACCAGGCTGTGTCTTGTTTTGAAATAATTTTCCTAGATTTATATTTCTTTCGAATTTCCACATGTGATAAAATTTGGCACCTATGGGAAGTGATTCCCCACCCCACCCCCCACTTCCCCCCAGTGCCCCCGCTCCTTTGCTGCTCCTTTGAATTCCTGTCGCTGTTGGAAAATTGAAATCCTTTCTGCTTTATGAAGAGAGGTTTAGAAATGGAAGTTGTAGGGCTAGCTCGGATCAGTATTGCACTACTTATGGTCAGCGTTTGTTATGCTATAGAAGAACAAATTCTCAGGAAAAACACAGCTAACTACAAAGTTCTCATGAGACACATGTTTTTAGGTACTTTAAGACTCTTGGTATTGTTTGCTTAAGAAAAAATAAAGCCGTATGGAATCCAGCCTGTAATTACTTTCATATGGTTTAATTATTTGGCAACAATTGTGTATATTCTGTACCCAACCAGGGCTGTGTACTAGTTCATACGTAGTCATCAGTAGTTAGCTGCGATACTGGCTGTTACTTGCAGCACAGCACTGGTCTTAAAGTCGTTGCCAGTTATCCCAGTACTGGTCATTTCTTTAAACCATTCTATGTATTACTCCAGTAGTTTCATACTGCAAAAAGATGTTACCCTCCTTCTGAAACCCAGACACGCCGGATATTTGACAGCCAGTTATGTGTGTGTTTTTTCACTTAAGTGACCTTATTCTCACAGTTCACAGGTACTCTACGTGATCATTATACTTTTACTGATAGGTTGGTTAAAAGATGGATGCCTTGTTTTCAGCAGTCGTTATGAATGTGTAAACGAAAAAGATTTTCAGTAGGTGTACCTCACCATGCCCACCTCAAAATGTTGACTCTTAGTGACTCAACAGCTAGGACTACTGAAAAATCTTTCTCTTTCTTTGTGAAGAAATGAACCACCAAACCTGTCTAATGCTGGTATAGCTTAAATTTGCAAGAGTTACTGTAATCAAATGGTTTAAAGCTGTTATCAATAAATTGTACCAGCAAAAGGTAGCTCTGTGCTCATACAGCTTCACCTCCAGTAGGGCTTCTGCCAGCACAGTTAGGTCTGTGAGGAGTTGGGGGGGGATTGGAGCTTTCCTCATTACACCAGCAAATATTTTGAAGTGTTGGCTACGTTTTGTTAGGATTTTGACACCTGAAAATAATCTTTGTGTTCTATGCTCTTTTCAGCTTAAGATAAGTAATCGTATTTGTTCTCTTGGAAGAAAGCAGTGGAATGGGTCAGGAGAACTGACAAATATCTTGAATGAGATGAGCTGTGTCTAATTCTCTTAACTCTTTTCGAGATATTCTTAGGAATACCAGAAAAAAACCAGCTTCCCTTTAAGCTTGGTGGAGGACTAGTTGTGTGATTGAAACAAGGAGAATATCATGTTCTATCACGATGAACTAGAACTTCCTTGCAGAAGGTTACGCGCAACGCTTGGTTATTGCTAGCCGTTACGCAGCTACCAACCTGTCAAACGTATGCAGTACTTCTCCTGGATCAAATAATAGTAGGATAAGGTAACACAGGATTTTTGATACAGGTCACGCTTTGAAACTGACTACTTGTGTGACAAAAATAGTTTTTACATATGAATATGTAGATACATATTTTCACAAACATAATTTCAGTTTTATCATTGAAATGTTTCTTTCTCTAAGCAGATACTTGTTGAAAGTTATAGCTATGTAAAATACAAATGTGTCACTTGTTACATAAAGTTAGAGATTTCTGTATAATGCATACACAGTGACAGAATCAAATTGTCTCATTACTGATACTTGTTGCAAGTTGCTGGCTGTCTAATCATAAAATGTTCACAACTTCTGTCACTTGTGCGTTATCGGCCAGTAATAAAAACCCTAGCACTTGGAACATTGACTTTACACTTACTTCACACAAGAGCTGTGTAAAATTCTGTATTCAAAGGAAGCTTTTATTTTTTCTCTGAAACTCTGTCTTAACTAACATTGTGTTAAAGAGGGGAAAAATAGTCTACAAAACGCGTAACAAATGTTGGGACTTTGATACTTATAGGCTGTTGAAGGACCTGCAGAGTATGAAATCACTCATGCCACTTGTTGATTTAGCTGTTTTTTTGTGTGTGTGTTGGGGATGTTGAAGTTTGAGTGATTCCTATTGAATTGTGTTCCTGATGGTTGGAGCAGAATAACTTTTAGTAACTTAAAACTGCTGGACTACTGCTTCTGGTGGTTTGGGCTTTGGTCAGGAGGTAAGACATGGTGTATTATCTTTTGCTTCCCACAGATCATAAGTGTTCTGCTCCTTGGTTTGTTTTTTCTTCATTTGAATCCTCAAAGGGCTTTATGAAGTGGCTTAATAATCTTGATTTCATTGAGAAATGCAGATGTAGTTGGGTTAAGTTGCATACTTAAGTCTAAGTGATTTGGTTTGACCAAAAATTACAATGAAGAGATGAGAATAGAAATGAATTTCCTGCTCTAGTCTTGTCTTGTCAGGCAGCGTGCCTTCAAGGCTCTCTTATTTCTCCCATTAAAGTGCCAGTCCTCTACTTTTGCAGACATCTTTTGAATTCTTTCATTCCTATACTCGGTATTTTCTCTTCCATGGGTAGAAACTTGAATCTCACGGAACCCTGCTCTAATGAGAGTGGATGCTGAGAACGGTTAGATCGGTGCGGTGCCCGGTTCCGAGCAGTTGCAGTGATGCGCTGTGCGTGCGGGCAGAGGGTCGGTTCTGTTCCGCACGGAGTGCGTCTGAGATGTCCCGGTGTTTGTCAGCTGTCCGGCTGTGCCTTGCTGCTTGCAGGGCACTGGGGCAAGTGGTTTTATTTCCATTTGTTTCCGAATCTGGAACAGTTTACAAAAATCAGATAAAAGATTTTTGAGCTGTGTAGCAGTATATTAGTAGCAAATACAGTTTTACTGTAAATACCAATAAACACTGACCTTAAATTAAAACTTAACGGAATAAAATTCCAAAAATTTGCTTGATTTTGACACATGCTGATGAGCAAACTTATTTTTGTTTTGTTTTTGTACTAAGAGCACAGGAACCTGATAAGAGACATACTTTTCTTGTCAGCTCATCAGCTAATACTGCAGGGGGAATGAAGTTGAAGCAAAATCTTGTGTGAGGTTGTTTATTGCTTCTCTGCATTCCGATCGGCAGTGTTTGCCATCTCTTAAAGAAATTCCTACCCCTGTGTCATTATTTCTACCTTTGTGCAGTTAGACTAAATGAATCTAACTTTATGGATGTATCTAAAGAATTATTTTCCACATCTGCGGTTCGATTTTGTTCTTGAAGCAGAGTATAAGGAGAAACAAGGAAACGTTTTCTTCGGCTTGGATATTTTGCTTAATCACTTGTTGTAGTGTCTTGGCTTAATGAGCAATTTTAGAGCCTTGTATTTGTTTTGTTTGTTTTACCTTTTTCAGTCCTAAGTAGTAGTAATTGTGTGGAACTTAAGAAAATTGCTGTTTTGATATTATCCTCTGTTCTAATATCTTAGGCTTACCAAATAAACAGTAAGCTCTTACCCTCTCTGCAGACTACTGAAATAAAACGTACAGGATGCATTTGATCAGCAAAATGCTTTTCAGAAGCAGAAGTGCAATTGGTACTCTGTTATTAGAGATGCTGTTCCCTGCCACGTGTAGTGTGACTACGTAGTTCTTCAGAAAGCTGCAGAGGTATCTGTTATAAAGCAGTTAATGCTTTTCTTCTTGGAGCTTTGTTTTCATGGTGGAAAAAAAAGTATTTATGTCAATTTAATGGTTATACTTTTTATTTTATTTTTGCCTTAATTCAGAGAAAAATAATTTTAAAGAAAAGTTAGAACTTCAGTGAGATTAAAATTCATAGGTCTGAAGCTTGAAAATAATGATCATTTTACAGAATCACACAATTCCAAATTGTATGGTTAAAAAAGCCTGAATTTTTTTTTCCTTAGCCTTTTAGAGTTGTGTTAATAAGCATTGTAGAATAATGGCACAGGCTTCTTTTTTTTTTTTTTTTTTTTTTTTTTTTTTTTTCCTTCCCCATTTCCTGAAACAGGATATATTGTTTATTAGAAAACTTTTCTTAAGCCAGTTGTTCAGGTGCTTTCTCTAGACTGATTGGCCTCTAGCTTATCTTAATCTCTAGTAGTATTGTTTTTCCTTATGTTTCCATGCTGTGGATTTATTACAGTGTGTAGGAAGTTGCAAAGTACTAATAGTTGGAAGTGGTATTTCTCTGCTCTGTGTAGGTATGTGAAGAGTATTTTACTGCTAAATACTGATTTAGGGCATTCAAGAACTTTTACTTAAACTAATGATGGGCTTACTGGGAGTGCAATTTTATTTTAAGAGGTTTTGATTTCTTTTACTGCAAGGTTGTTTAAAGTATGGAAAGGTAATTTCTTCATTGATGTAAGAGATACTACAGCAGGATTGTTTCATCTCCTCTCTCAAGGAGGAAGGTGCTGTTATCAGGATGTGCTTACTTCAGTCTGCTCTTATTAGAGAGCAATAAAAAGAAGAGACTATTATTAAAAATAATAAATTAAAAAGAAGAAATTATTATTAGAGAGCAATAAAAATAAGAGATACGTGTATGAATGCTGTGTCTAACCAGCAGTGTTCTCAGCAGGAAGGCAGCTTCTGACGTGCTTTCTGTTTTCTGCTCTTGGATACGAAGTGCCCAAGTGATTTTCTTAGGAAATACATTACCAATAAACGGTAGACTGACTTGGAATCTGCGTTCATAGTATTCATAACCTAAGTTGTTGTCCAAACACGTGCCTACTAATGTTATCCTCTGTGGAAAAGACAGTAGACTTTAAATCACAAAATGCCATAGAACTTCATGAAGTTATAAAAAAGCTCATCTGATTGCAGAGGGCTTACAGCCCATTCCTGAAAGACAGATACCATGTAGGTACGTGCGTACTCGTCTGTCTGTGCGCATTTTACAGCTCTATCAAATTGTGTGTACTTGATATACACATCCATCCATTTGAAGACTTATGCTCCCCACAGTTCCATATCTGCTGTGTCCCTGGCCTCAACTGGCATCTGTTGTTTTGTAGAACTTTGCTGTTGTGTGCTCATATTGCTGTTTTACTGGCACAATAGAGCCTTGGAGAAGATGGAAGTGGGATTTTGCCTCATCCACCACCATGGGGTTACACCCCACAACCAACCGCTTTCTCCAGCCGTGATTTCAGTAAGATGGAGGAGCTTGGAGTCATGGAGGAGGGGGAAGTGAAGGAGATTAGAAAAGTCAATTCATTTTCCATGAAGAGGAGAGAAGGTCCAATTTGAGATGAAGATCTGGTGTGCATTGTAAAATGACATGCTTTTAAAATTAAAGCACATACACAGAATTCTTATTTAATATCTGAATCACTTAATGTGGAAACAGAAGAATGTAGACAACTGGAGTTTGTTGAATATTTTCATCTCACTGGGTAACATCTCTGGACTGTTTCTCAGGGCTATGTACCTTTGTACTCAATATACTCTTGTGTACTTTTCATCTGTCATGAAAAAAAAAGGAAAAATAAAATAATTTATCAAGAAATTCTAGCTCAAAGCCTTTTCTACATATGGAGGATTTTACATTTTCCCAAAATTCCACTGCATTTTGCCACAGTGAGGTCTTATCAGTAGTACTGCTTTCCGAGTTTTGAATTTTCTCAAAGGAGCAGTAGACACCCTGCTTAAAAATAAAAGCACATCCATCTGCACCCATTCTGCTCTTCATCTAGCGTGGGACACAATTGCAAATACTAGCACATTCTCTGAAATTCAGTGGTGCTGACTGGGAGGTGCGTGTAAGTCCATGGTAACAAAACAAAAGCGCTCGGAGGGAGTAAAGGCCCTTTGTTTTAACCTTTGTCAAATAAGACTTTTTCTCATTTTCTCTCTCTCTCAAGTATATCGTTGTTTGAGCTGTGATACACTCCATTTCCAGTTAGCGGTTGTGTAGAGTGACACTGAGACTGTAGCGGTTGCTATGGTAACAGGATTTAAGGAGTAAAGATGCAGGTGTGATGTCACTCGGGCAGCATTGCCTCTTTTTCCCCCTCAAGCTGCGAGTAGACTGAATTTACAGATATTTTAAACCAACATGATGTGACTCCGTTCTGTACTGAGTTTGTGTGGAAGGTGTACATTTTGGACTTAAATTCTGAAATGAAATGCAATTGTGGACTTAACCCTTTTGCTGTTCTGTTGATAGGGACGTTTCCAAGGGCCAGTTCTGTCATTTCCGTGACGGTAAGGTCAGAAAAGTTTTTAAGACAGAATAAAGGAACTCAGTAGTGCCTTTTTGTGCAGTTTATCTATTGCCATCTGTAAATAATGGTATCTCTGATTCTCTCAGAGATACTCTCAGACCTTCTGTAACACCTGAAAACAGTGTCATTTTACAGTGGAATTTTTTAATAGGTCACTAAGCATTGACAAAGACGACTTGTGTTTTTCTGGTAGTTAAATTGAGTGGGTAGCCTGCATATTGAGGAAATCGTATGCCCTAAAGGAAAAAGTGAAATAATTTGCATGTTCTTTACTCCTTTCATTCACTTTCAGTCTTAGTATTACCAACCTTATTCCACACAAATACCACACATTATAACCTTCACTCTGGCTTTCCTCTTTGCTCCTCTGCTCACGTGTATTGACGTGTCCTTTTTTCTAGAGCAGCTGAATGTGTCTCATGCAGTGGTCGATTGTGGTAAAACAAAGGACCCTGATAAAGGTCTGTGTGCAGACAGCTATTTAAGTGTGTGATGGAAGCCTGACATCTCTGTGGGAACAGTGTAAAGATTATGCAGCCTATTGTACTTGCATCTTCAAAAACCTGCTCGTGTTTCCTGATAGAAATCAGACTGGTGAACAATCCCACCATTTACCAGAATATTTTCAAAAGGAAGTGACTCCCCCCTTCCCAGGGCATGTAAACACAATATTGTGAAGACTCTGCCTGTCTTCAGGTGGCAGGGGTGAAGAAAGAGCAGTTCGGTGTTACTGAGACGTTTCTGTTTCCTGCTGTTAGCTCCCTTTCCTTTGGAGCAGAGGGACAGCGGGACAGAACATACGGTGTATGCTGGGATGTGGTGGATCCGGACAGCTCAGGGCTGATAGGTAGCTCCAGAGAGCAGAGTGAGTGCTGGGTGAGGCTGCACGTTGCAGAAGATAATTGTCCACACCACAGAGGGAAAGATGTGCCAGTACGGAGGCCGAAGTTTGAAGAGGCAACACAGACTCTTGATGATATTGTGCGAGAATTTCCTGGTAGGGGTGATGTTGACCATTCCTTTCAGTGTGTCTTGGGTTATTTCCAATTGTCTGCTTTTTACAACAGCACTTGTTCTTTTTGATGATAATAAAGCTGCTGGGTAGACTCGCAGGAGCAATTCCTGAAGCATTCCAGGAATTCTGAACTACCGACAAAGAAAAATGTTCTCAGACTGCCTTGCTCATTCTGAGCTCCAGTGGAGTAGCAAGTGCCAGCAGTATAAACCATCACAGGTCAGCCATTGACTGAGGATGGACATCTAAACACACAGCCTTGCACTGGACAAAGTTGCAGTAGGTTCTTTTAGAGGGACAGTGTGGATCGGTGGAAGTTGATTCCTCAGGGGTGAAGATTTCTTTTATCTGTCAAAATAGCTTTTAAGTAAATTCTGTGTGTGCTTTATAGCTGATGAGGCATTGCTTAATATGACTTGCAAAAGTCAGAAGCTTAAAAAACTAGGAGTAGAAGAAATGGATGTGCAACTCCTTTTCTTTTGGTTCCCTTTTATTAATTATGGTATGAGACATTTTCTGTAGGCTAGACTGAAAAAACTTGGCTCCTGAAGCTGCCGACTATACTGAGGGATATCAGCGTGATTTCAGTCTCACTCATTTCCTTTCTCCCACATTTACTGGTAACACCTGTGTTTTCTCTGTTTCTGGATTCTTCAGGATTAACGGTAATAGCTGTAGCGTGGACTTGAGTTTAAATGTTCAGAAATTTTGGCAGGCTGTCAAGTTACTGGGCAGGGGGAGAAGGAACTGGAATTGGGAAGTGTTAGTTTATTTTTTTTCTTCGCCTTGTAATTCAGTCAAAATTTATTAGTATTTAATGGAAAGCATGAAAAGAATGTTTCTGATTTTGAAGAAAATGTTGCCAAATCTCACTGACCTGTTAGAGATAATGAAATCTTACAGGTTTTCAGGAAAGTTTTGTGAATCCCGTACAATCTGAACACTTCAGAGGTGTGTGCAATATGGCTGCTTTACCTTATAATAGACTGATCTGGTGCACCTGGTTTGAAGATAAGGGCGAACTGCATCTTTTATCCCTGCGTGCTACTTGTGTGGGTTTGCATTGTCCACCGAAGCTCAGAGTGCCACGTGTGTAGGCCTCTGTACACAGTGCCTGTTACGCGTGCAAGAGCAGTGTGCTTTCTGCATGGTAATTAAGACTAAGCCAGCTCTTAGAGTAATTTCTTTAATTTTTTTTCCTGGTTTTGGATAGTAGTAATTTTGAACAGCATTGTTTCTCACTTGCAGTCAAACATGTGCCATCCTAATAGCTAGCATCACAGAACTAGCCTAAAGTTTCAACCATTTCGTTTTTCGATGTGGGTGAGAATTCAGCGCAGAATTGATGGTTGCAGCACATTCCTGCCTAAGGAATTGTTTGGACTGGCAGAGATCCCGAGTCAGCCGTATAGATGGCAATACAGGCCAAGACACAGGCACCGGGTTTTAGAGAGACGAAGCCGCCGCAGGGTTTGCTCCAAGTTCTCATGTGTTTCAGGATGGAGAAGGCAGTAACTGCTGGTAGTTGGCTCGCTTCTGCGCTACGGCAACTGAAGATGGAGGATGAATAATGGTACTGGTTTTCCTTTCTCTGGCGCTCGTTTTGTTTCAGAGCGTCCCAGCGTGAATGGGCGCTGTTCACGAGAGCGTTCTGTTTGCTGAACTGCGGCACTGTCTGTAGTTTCATTCTTGCAAAGGCACGTGGTTGGCATGCCAGGCATTCACACAAAATACTTCTCACCGCGAAATATTTTTGTGTGTGGTGGTGGTTTTTTGGTGGTGTGGTTTTTTGTTGTTTTGGGTTTTTTTCTTCCATTTCAGCAGCAGGTTCAGACAGAAGCTTGTTCATAATTCAAGGGAAAAACTAAGGAGGAAATAAATTATATTATAAGATTACTTGGTGGAACTGGAAACAGGAAATCTTGCATTTACTATGATAGAATAATTATTTTTCCTTCTCATGTGATTTTTCTTGAATTGTGTTCTTGGAACATACTTTCCTTAGTTTTCAGATAATTTTTTTATCATATGTCTATATAGATGTTTAAAATATAAGAAATCTTGGACTGTTGTACAGGAATAATATTTTCCTTTAATATCTATTCATTTGAGCTTCATGTGATTCAGGAGGTATTTTTAGGTATAGTTTATTTGAAATTACTTTTCTTTTCAAACTTTTTTGCTTGATTGTTCAGCTTGTAGAAAAGGTGAACTCTTTGACTCATCTTCAGATTTACCTTTTTATTTAAATAGAGAGATCCCATGTTCATTCTGGTACCCTTCAATGTGTTATTTTGTGGGAAAGTAAAATGTCCTGTCCAGTTCTAATATTGGTGAGATTGTGAATGGTTTTAGTAGGCCAAAACTTTTTTTTTCTTTTTCCCCCCTCTTAAGATTGTGTTGCTGGAGTCCACTGCTTTGGGATGGCATCCAATACCTCTGATACCTACCTGAGTAATGATTTCCCTGGATGACAGATCCAGCGCTCTCTCTGTCTTTGATACCAAGTTATTTTTCTGTGTCTCATAAAGAAATGAAGTTGCTGTCTTCATAAAGTGACACGAAGCGATACAGTGTGACTAAATTTTTTTAAGCTAGCTATGTGTACTTGGCGAGAAGTAGTGAAATCCTAGAAGAAAGATGGTTATTACAGAACCTGAAATTTTCTGCTTTGAAGTCAAGAAATGAGAGGCTAAACAAGACGTTACCTTTTTAGAATTAATTCTGGTTGATTTAACATTAACTTACGTGTACAAAAGACAGGAGAGCAGAAGACTAAGGTGGCAGAGAAAAGCCTGTAGAGCTGTATTGAGAGAAGAGAGGAGCAGTAAGTAGATGAGGACTAGAAACTAATGAAAATTAAAGTAATTATCTGGGATTTGGAATTGTCATTTAAAAAAGAAATATTCAGGATATGATTTGGAGGTGGAGCAGTAGAGACTAGAGAGCAAATATGGTTGACTGAATTGTGAGTCTTTGTTTTTAATACTTCATGTCCCTGCTAGTGCAGTTCTTTCTCTATTACTGAACGTGATTTGTGTGCCACCTGTTTCAGCTGCACTCCCTCTCTAGGGACTTGGAATGGGAGTCGGCGTGTAGAAGCTAAATTATTTGGAGAGGATTCAGTGATTGACTTAAATGTAAAGGGATTAATTGATCTCTAAACTAGTCAATTAAACTGTACTCTGAAAGTGGAAAGATCACAAATGCATGGCAATGAATAAATTAATCTAATTTTCATGGTTTTAGTATTTTCTACATGTTGCTTAATATTGTTTTGGATCATAAAATTGATTCTGTTAATTGTGATCATACTGCACAATGGACGCATGTGAGATAATTTTGTGCAACCATCCTCCTGAAGGCCAGCTGGTAGCAGGCTTACAGCACGAATTTACGTGTAGGTATTTACATCCTTTGCAGCCTCTTTAACAGAATATACAGCAAAGGATAACAAATTTTCTCTGAAACCATGCTGTAAAAGGAATGGAGTTCAAGTCTCTTAAGAATTTGGGTCCATTCTGTGTAACTCGTTAAACCTCGTGCTCTTTAATGGAAGTGAGGAGGACGTCACACACTTAGTCCTTGGTGCTTGAGAAAGGTGTGCAGTACAAGGAAATGCAGAGAGATTTGGATGCTTTGCTTTGGGGTTTTGGTTTTGGGTTGGTTTTTTTTTGTGGGGTTTGTTTTGGGTTTGTGTAATTATCTTTTTTTTTTTTTTTTTTTTTTTTTTTTTTTTTTTTATTCAATCAAAGTGTAGTTGAGGGTGTTTTTTTTTTCCAGGGACAAAAAAAGGCTTTCATTTTACAGTAGTGCCAGCCTCCTGCCAAATTTAAGAGTTTAGCTGCTAGTCCTAGGAATATTGAAGCTTTCCATCAAGATTCATATCACTTCGAGTTCTGTAATTTAAATATTGGGTTTTTATCATAGATTTATAATCTTGTAAAGGTATCAGAAGATTTGTTTTGGGGGAGAAATGAACACAGAGGGGAATTAAGTCTTCCAGCACTTGCAAATCCTGTTTTGGGTTGTCGTTTTTAAATTGATCTAAGATGGTGAGAAGCTGCCTGGTTTCTGTGTTCCAAGAGTGTGGCTGCTGCTTCCCGGGAGAGCTCCCTGTGCTCAAGTTGACCTACAAGAAAAACGAAACGTTGGCTTATAGTGGAAAATGGGTAGGTGGCTTTAATACCTGAGGACTTTGGATGTTTTTAAGGTTGTGTGAATCTATGACAGAAAACATGTTATATATATAGTGTTTTTACTTCTCCTTTGCCCTTGAGGTGCCCATGCTAAGCAGCTGTTTGAAAGCACACATCAAAACTGCACTAATAGTTTATAGATTTTTGAGAATAATACTCCTCCTCTGTTTTCTGTCTTGAGGAAACTAAGTAACCACATTTCCCTGTTGATGTACTTGCTTTGTGAATGAAACTGATAAGTGTAATTTCATCTTCAGTGAACCTAATGACAACAAAATATGGGCTTATGTCCCTTCTTTCCCTCCCAGTTTTCCGTATTTTTTCAAGAATATCCTTTCTGAATGGCCTTAATCTAATATAATGCTACTTTGGATAATAGCATTTGGCTTTCATGGGGGTGAAGGGAAGAAGGATGCATTAACCTACATTAGCAGACAGCGAAAATAAGCGTGTATTTAGAGGCCTTACTAAGAGGAGGAGTGGCATTTGATATGCTGTGTTTTTATTTTTATAGCTTATATGTCAAAAGTATGCTATGTATTTGTGGTCTGGTATCTTAACCGTGGTGACAGCGCCTGCTTGCGTGTCTGGAGAGCATCTCTGTGACTGAGCGAAAAAGTAATTTAAATTGAGATACAGCAAATTAATTGTAGTGTCTATTAACTTGTGAATTACTATGGATTGATATTACCGTGCCAGTGCTGCTTAAATTAGTCAAAAAGCAATGAAAAAGATGACTGCATACTTTTTAGAAAATTAGGTTCTATTATTATAAGAAACATTTGTCTTTTATGAGATCTCGATTTTCATTATTTTTGAGCTCCTGTTTTAAGTGCAACGATCTTACAATCTTTGAAGAGTTTGGACAAAATAATTTTAAAGCTGCGCACAGCTCCTCCCTATATTTAAACACGACGCACACAGGAGTGTTTAAGTGGTAGTGGCTTATCTGTTTCACTTTCTTTCCTCATGCTGTTAGCAATTGGAGAAATCATCTTATGTTCGTGTGTTATTTCCCTGTATACCTCATACCTTCTAGTTAGAGTTGTTGTAGAGCGGTTGACAGCTGGTTTTATTCTCATATTTTTAAATTTTTTTAGGTGTCTCTAGCCTTTTTTGAACAGTACTGTGGTGGTTGTTTCACCAAGGTGTCCCCACACTGAGAAGATGTTTTGGTGGTTACTGGAAAAGTCAGAGCTGTGTTATTTGTACCAGGAGGGCCACATGTATTATATAAACAAATAATCTCTGTTTCAGACTTTGTGTATGTAATTACCTAGTAGCCTATAAACATACACTGATGTTTATCTGCTTCATAGTATTCTTTCAAGTTACAGAGATATTGAGAGTAATAATTTCTAACAAATTGCTATTGAGATCAAAGCCATTTTAAGGCAAAACAGATTATCAAACATTACATTTTTAGCTTTTGGAGCTAATTGTGATGTAATCATCAAGGTAGGATTTAGGTAATTTTTTTACATTTTGCTATAAAATTCTGTATTATCCCATGTAAAAAGTCTTTTCAAAAATGTACAGTTTTCTAGTAGATAGAGAGCAAAGATCTGGTGACAAACTTATTTGTGGCTTTGAGTGAATCTGTGCAACAAAGACGTACAGAAGAGAAGAATTGTCCAGCACAGTTATTAAGGGACTGATAATGACTTGTGGCTTTGCTCCTAGAGTAGTATTAATTTATGAAAATGAAGCTCCTAATGTAAATTTGGTTTGATACTCTTACATACTTGTGTGTGAAGTATTCTTTTTGTTTGTAGGTTGAACATGATTACAGCACTAACTGCAACTAGTGCAGTGAGGGTGTAATATTGAAAGCGATGCTAAATTAATTTGAAAAAAGTAATCTCATTTTCCTCATCCAGACTCTACAGACTGTCTTGTTCAATCCATGCTAGTGCCTGTCCTGTATCAAATGTCAAACCTCTCAGCCTTTTCCTGGCCCGTTCCCCCTTTTTCCAGAGGGGCAGGAGCGCTCTGCTTTCATGGATGAGGGGTCCGGCAGAGCGTAAATGGCACGGCTGGCTGGCAGAATGGGTGCTGGTGTTGGACATTTCAGTAGCCCACCACTTGCCAGCATGACCCAGCTTCTAGTTCTAGAGCAGCATGACACAAATATTAATGGGAAGGATGATATTTTTACCCACTTTGCTGAAAGCAGTGAGGGGAAGCTTCAGCTGTATATGGGTTTGTGACCCACGGATGAATCATTGTACGAGTGTACCAGTCAATAATTCTAATACCGCTCACTTTGTGAGACAAAGTACTTGATAGCTGTCTCATCTGTGATAAAATTACCAAGGAAAAATTTAAGGAGACCCAAGGTTTAAACTTTGCAGCACTGAGCTATTAAGAAAAGGTCAGTTTATGCCTGAGGCTGAAAAAATGGAATAGTTGGTTGGCGAGCCTCCATCAGTGCAAGTCAGGCTTGCTCTTGAGTTTTAGGTTATTAATACTCAAAAGGTTTTCTTTCAGTCTGGATCTCCAAAGCACAACTGCTCATGACAGTTCTGAGTTTATTTTATGCCTGCGTGGTATTTAATAAAATGCTAAGAGTAACAGCACAAAAAGAGGGCTTTTTTGGAGAAACCAGGTGTAACTCAACATGTAACTTATTCATGTGCCGTGACTATTATGTGTCACTTTGAATATGTGTGCTTATCTAGCTGCATTCCTGTTTTGAAGAGTATTAGGTCTTCTGTGGAAATCAGTTTTCCAGAGGAGTCCGTTTCACACGCTGTCAAAACGCAGCGATTCAGACAAGGAGAGAGAGATGTCAGGAGGCTGGTAACAGCAGTGATTTTAGAAGGCTTCTATGCCATTTTTCCTGATGGTTGGTATTTTGAGTATGGTAAAGCAAGAAAGATTGAATTCATTCTGACAATTTTCTAGTTGATTATAATTCATTTTGTAGTTATTACCACCTGGTGCTATTGTTTATAGAAAAACTGTTAATACTACTACAGATGGGAGCAGGTTCCTGATTTTTGTTAATGACGTATATCTGAAGAAGCTCAGAATTTCCAGTGAAAAATGTGTGTTTGTTTCAACATTAACCTGAATGTACCTCTGATAGCCTTCACGTTTCTTTTTTTGGTATGCTTTTATATTTTATTGTAAAGACTCTATCCTGTATTACAACAGAAAAAGGGTGTCAACAATTTCTGTGTTTCCGAAATAGGGCAGGATCCAGTGTCTCATCACAAAGAATTTATATTCATAATGGCTATGACAAACTTGCAGAATCATTTTTCGTACTGACATTTTAAATAATTAAAATAGTTATAGTTCTAAATCAGCAGTATTCTGAAGTGTAACACAAATGTAAAAAAAAAAAATTGCATTCAATAATCATTAGTGCCTCAAGCTATTACATTGTGGTGTAGTGCTGACTGCATCACTTGTCTGCTGCTGGGGAAGAATGTTGGTTGTGATTTCATTGCAGAAATTTTATTTTACAGATCCTTGAGACTTTTTTTTTTGTCAATTTTGTTGAGGTATTGTTGAGATTTAGTAAAAGCTGAATTTTATTAAAAAAACCATAATTTAGCACAAATTTAAGTGATCTGAATTTCTGTTAGAGGGAAACTATTTCTCTGTATCTAATCTTGTCTGCAGACAGTGTATTTTCTAACCTGAAGTACCTTAAATGTTCATAAATTTTAAATATTAGTAGGAAGATGCACATCACCATCACCTATTTAGTGCTACTGTTTGGATTCCTGTAGTTTGATCTGCAGGTGACATCCTGTTACGGAGATGAATCACATCCTATTTACAGAACAGGAATCGCCTATGGTTGTTTTGAGTGGGTTGTGCTTCCAGTCATGAACTGGTAGCTAAAAAAGGAAGCCCTGCATTGCCATACTCTGATTTTAACTGGTGAATTTTTATATTAGCAGATGTATTGACCAACCTTTTCATGCCATCTGTCGTTGTCCCATATTTCTGTGTATGTGATATGAGGATAAACCTTATCCTTGATCCAGGGCCTTTCAGCATTTCCTTCTTACTCCGTGTTGCCTTTGCTGTTAACTGATGTGAAGAGCAGGATTTATCCCAGGATGTAGAGAAGGGAAATATGTAGCGGTGGTTGTGGCAGGTGTTGTGTTAGTTTGGGTTGTTTCTTTAGTAGGAATTATTTCAATTCATCTTTAAAATAATGAGAGGAAAATTTTAGATCAGAACAGCATATTTTGACAGGCCACATCATGTACACATGTGCAGCTAGTAATAAATCAACAAATTTCCATGTTCAACATGCAACACTTAATAAAAATCTTATTTTTCTATATTACATGTTAATATTTACGGGAGATTTACGTTAATTATGGTGTAGTATTTCCCTGAGGATCACAGGAATAAAACTGATATCTCAGTTGTACACAGAAGAAAATCTTGAAATGCCAGTGGGCTGGAGGAGCTACTTACGCATTTTAAGTAATCCATTAATAGAATGCAAATTAAATATAAATGCTGGTTTACTGTATTGTGTGTGTGTGTGAATATATATATACTTATTTCTATATAGGCGTAGGTTTCAGGGAAAAAATGTAAAACATGTTCCTCCCTGCAGAATTTGTGTGGCAATAGCTCAATGATCTTCTTGCCCGAGGTGAAAACTTCTCTCCTTCTAAGTCTGAGCACTGTAACATTATCGTGTTCTTCAAGCGTGTTAGCCCTGTTAGGTTGTTCTGTACAGTCCAGTCCATCTTTATTAAGGTCATTACAAAAACCAAACATGGAACTATATTAATCTAAGACATCATAAACAGCCAGTGCAGAAAATGCAGAGCAGTTGGTACTGTGTTCATGCTATACGTGACCTTTCCTCCGGCACAGAGTTGAAGCAGGTCTTGGACGAAGAGAGACTGCAATATAATTACTCCTCAAAACGTTAGCTAATGTGGTGTGCAGCGGTTTCCCCTTGGCTTCCTGGAGGTGTTCATACTGCTGTTAGCCCTGTCATGCCGCAGATTGATGGATCCATTTGAAGTGTAAACTCCAGTATCCCTCCTGGCTAGCAGGTCATCCCGTGCATACTTTTATACGGAGAGAGAACGGAAGGTCGTTAGAGAGGGGATCAGGGAGAGAGCCTCGATAGTGAGGCATGCATTAGCCTTGGCAAGAGGTTTTGTTGGTGACAACTGTGGAAGTGTTGAGATAATAAGTCTGTAACACAGAAAGTGTTTAGATAATGTTATCTAAATGCTTGCTGCATTGTGCAACTGTTATCGTGGTACAGTACTTCACCACTGGAAAAACACTAAAGGTCATTAATATTTATACTGAGTTTCTGTGCGTGCATAGCATGGGGAAGCCACTCGTGTGAGCTGCGTGCCTCCTACAGAAACGTGGTCAGCTCTGTGCTGCCTGCCGTTTGTTGGAAGGCTGTTGTATCTGGAAAGCTCTGGAATTGTCTCATGTCTGGAAATACTTTCCATTTTGGTTTAGTTGTGGTTTCTGCAAACACTCCTACTAATTACACCATGTTTCTTGAATGTATATTGCAAACTACTGAAGTTGTACTTCTGAATAACTTGGTCTTATTTCAGCTTGGGCAATGTTCAAAGTCCATCTGGTAGGCAGAGAGTATGTTACGGCTCACTTGCAAGGATGAGAAATGCCACATGAATGTTTGGCCTCTCAGACTGTATCTACGCTGCTTGCTAGACCAGGCAGGGCACGATCTCAAGAACTGGTGTGCTATCGTCCAGACCGCTTTGCTGCTGCGAGCTCCTCACTTGGCTTTGAGCAGGGGCAGCTAGCAATGCCCAGGAGAGCTTCTGGGGATAGCCCAGCCAAGGTCTATGTCCAGTCAAACCGTGTGGACGGTGCCTCCCTTCTGAGGATGAAGAGGTTTTACCATATGAACATACTTTTTCCCCTGAGGGCCAGAAAATGCGTCCTAGACTTTTTAATTTGCTGCTGTTGATGAAATCTCAGTTCCAGGTCCTCTGCTGCTCTCTTGGTATGTCTGAAGCAGCTCTCTCTGCTAACACCGCTGCCCAGAAGGTCCCCGTAGTACCAGTTCCTAAATTGAAGCATTGCATGTCTAGAGAAATGTACTGGAGATCTGGGCCCTGTGCGAGTGCATCCTTTCTCTCGTTTAAGGAGAACGTATAGGCCCTTCTGCATTGGGGCAGAAGGTCTGACTGCTCCAAAATCAAAACAGAAGGCCTTTCTTCTTTCTTCCCATTACATGCAGTTTGTAATTGTGGTGGGAGCTTGTTCAAATTCTGACTTCACTGGGGATTTTTATTTCCAGATTGTTTAAAAAGGGGTAATTTTTGTACTGGGCTATGAATTTCTCTCGCCTGTTCAAGAGTGTTACTGACTGTAGGTGTGTCCAGGTGCTGCCATCTCCTGTCCAGACTGCCACCCTGACCTGCTCATAGCTCTCCTGTTGCTTTAGACATTTAAAATAATTTATTTTATTATGCTCTCACTTACATTTATGGTCCAAGAGAAGGGCCATGAAGATGATCAGAGGGCTGAAGCACCTCTCCTGTGAGGACGGGCTAAGAGTTCAGCCTGGAGAAGAGAAGGCTCCAGGAAGACCTTATGGAAGCCTTCCAGTACCTAAAGAGGGCCTACAAGAAAGAAGGGAAGGGACTTTTGACAAGGGCATGTAGTGTTAGGACAAGAGGTAATGGTTTTAAACTGGAAGAGGATAGAGTTAGATTAGATATAAGGAAGAAATTCTTCACTATGAGGGTGGTGAGGCACTGGAACAGGTTGCCCAGAGAAGTTGTGAATGCTCCATCGCTGGAAATGCTCAAGGTCAGGTTGAATGGAGCAACCTGGTTTAGTAGAAGGTGTCCCTGCCCATGTCAGGGGGGTTGGAACTAGATGATCTTTAAGGTCCCTTCTGACTCAAACCATCCTGTGATCCTGTGAATATGTGCAGAGCCTTTTCATGCCCCCCTTTTTTTTTTTTTTTTTTATAGTCTACATCAAACAAGTAACTGGTCTCAGACTGTCTGTTTTCCTGGTGCATGTGGCACACTGCTGCCTCTTTTCTGAGATCTGACTTAATAAAGCTATTTTAGGGTAACTGTGAGTTGAGGGCTTTCAAATCCCAACACTAATTTTGAGGGGAATTAGAACAGCAGTACAATTTATTGGTCATAAAGTGTAATTAATTGTACACAGTCAATGGCTTTACTGACAATTGATAATAAACTAAAGGAGAGAAACCAGAGATTTTCAGCAGCTTGATGTCAAGGAAAGGGAGCTGAAGCTTATCTGTAGAGAAATAAGTATTTAAAAAACTCTCATCCCTGAACCTGTTCTAAAAACAGGATAAATGTTTACAAATACAAAACTGGAATTTTCACCGCATTCCTCTAAGTAACCTTTAGCGTCAGTCTTTTCTGTTTCCCATTGCACTTTGTGGTTACCTAAGTAGGTTGCAGTGTTCAGGACAAAACCTAGCTTAGAAACTGTACACTGCAAGGATTTTTCAGAATATAAAAGTGCTTTTCAGTGAATGATTTCAAATCATTAAAAGTAATAATTATAACATTTGTATCATAAAACTATTTTTGGAATATCTCTCTAATAAGGAAGAAAATTATGTTCTTTTAAGGTTTTTTTTTTTGTAGATTCTACTTGGTACCACCCCACATCCAGTGCTATTGACATTTTAAAATTGTTATTTTCCTGAAGTAATCGATTTTCACGTTTGTTGTCCAAAAAGGGGGTATTTTGAGATCTGTTACGAGGCACAGTTTGACTTTGTGCATGGACGTACATTTAGTATATGCGTTCAAAACTCAGATGTGAATTGCAATACCTTGGCATTTTTTTTAATTTGAGATTATTTGTATGGAAATAATCTCTTTAAAGATTGAATGCAGACTAGCACAGTTTCCACTGGGTATTTATATAAACCTAATAACAAATGGAAAAAAAATGTAAATCCATCAGATGTTCTCCTTTCCCTGCCAATGTTGTGTGGTTTAAACCTAGTCGTGTTTTCATAATCCTCACCTGACTTTTATACATAAAGAAATTTAACATGATGTTATTTCCTTTAAGTCATTTATAGTAACTGAGGGATTGACTTTCCTGAAGATTATGGGAGGTCCCAAATATTACATTGACAAGGTGTTCAGCTACGTTTTTAGGCATCTCAGAGGTTATTTAAGGTAATGAAGATCCCAGAGGAAACATCTGAAAGACAGTTGTTGTGAGTTGCAGGTGACTGGGTGCCAAACTGAAAGTTTAATTAATGTAAACACTCTTTATTTGGAGATTTGTCTGTGTTATGGGGGAAAAATACTGTAATACTTAGGAGAAGTATATAGATATTTTCTTTCGTTACATCATATTTTATGACATTGCTCTTTCTTTTCTGGGGCTTTTCCTTACCGGTTTCCTTGCTCTTAAAAGGTAGAGGTCTAAGCACCCAGAACAGATTCAAGATAAAATCAAGGGAAATGGCACTGAATATTTGTCACTGTGTAGTTGGGGAGTGATTATTTTTTTTGTTTTCTTTGTATTTCTATTAATATAAGCCTTTTATTTAAAGAATTATTTTCATTTTAGCACATAAACCTCTTTCAGTGAATATAGTAGAAATATTCTTGAACATGTGTGCTCAAGTGTTCTGCTGGCTCAGGACCACAGTTCTCAGCATTTTTCAGACCTTGGCCTTAATACAGCTGGGGTTGGAATTGCCATATATTCTCTATATGTTCTATATAGTCTGTTTGGGAAGATGACGTCCGAACTGAGGCAGCCATCACTCCTCCTGTAAAGGAGAGAAAGGTTTCTGAGAAGGCAACTGTGACGAGGAGATAACACTTCCCACGTAGTGTGGCAAGAGTGCCATTATGGATTTGCAGTCTTTTTAATTGGTTCTAATTTTTATAAAATAGGATGATAAGAATAGGTATCACTTAAGTTTGCGTTGAAATTTTCTGGTGGAAAACTGCTGCAGCTACAGCTGTCTCTGGTGGCACTGTTTGCATGAAAAAAAAAAAAACAAGGAAAGGAAGAAATTAAAAGCTTCAAACCCTAAATGGTAGGTAGCTGAATTAATCCATCTGAAGTGTGTTCATACTTAGTTCATGGGTACATTGCTAAGCATTTTCACTTGATACTACACCCAAGGCATGAATTATTTCAAATGCTCCCAACTTTTTTTTTTTTTTTTTAAATGCATTGGGTACTTCAGTCTGTTTCAAGTTTCTGAGTTGGAACTTCCTCTAGAGGATACATGGCACGTTGTGCTGCCCTGATAAAGGAGCAGGAGTGTCCGGTGGCCTGCTCAGGATGGTCACCTTGCTCTCACACTTTCACCTGAAGAGACCTTGTCCCTTCTTCCTTTCCTCTGAATAACAGTATAGGTGCCAAAACATGATCTGAAGCTAGTTTTGTTCCTTGTGTAATTCATTAATACGTGCGAAGTAAATGTATAATGCAGCTATTCAAAGTACTATCATTTTTATTATTATACTTATTCTGAACAGGTATAAGTTGTCAGCTCAAGGTGTTCTAACAGACTTTATAGAGTAGGGGAAATAGTTTGGAAGCCATTTCACGTGCCTCTCTGGTGGTTTCTGATATCTTGGATGTTAGGGAGATAAGAAAGAGTGCAGGAATTAGTAAGTTTAAAAACCCGGAGAGATGGTAGAGTGGATTCTCAAAAGCCTGTCAGCTTTAGATTTTGAACTAGGTTGAAATAAATTTAAATTAAAAAAAAAAAAATCAGTCTGAACGTGGTGCTGAATGTTTTTAGAACCTCTGCTCTGATCTGTATTTTGTGTTCAGCTTTTCTGTTGTGCCTTTGTTAGCACAAAGAGTAATAGATCTTTTAAGAAAACTGGATGTTGATAAACCTTGTAAAGCTCTAGTGAGGACCTGAACAATTTGTGTATTTTGGAGCTTTAGTTTGAAGTATGTAGACCTTGATGTAGGCTGTGGAGCTGTAGCTGAATGGCTATTAAAAGTAAAGCCTCAGTGCTCAGGCTGTGTCTGAAGGCTGGCTGGTTTGAGCTTGGTAAGGCTTCTTCTGCTTGAATTTTCTTCAAAGATCTGTCTCACATTTGTAGCAAGAGTGATTTCTGCAGCTTGGTATTTAAGGAATTGCGTGAAATGTACTAAAGACAGGAATGTCAGGAGGCTGGGATGTGCATGCCTGAGTGGAATACATCACAGAGTGTGCTGATGCTCTTTTCTTGAAATAAAATTTGTATTTGTTACTAAAGTAAACATTATACTCGGAATCTGCCAGGAGCTTATTAGGAATATAGAAAGTCCCCAGGCCTGGATCTTTATTATTTTTGGTCTTGAAAGCTGAGCTTGTAGCGGAGACTCTGGCATCAGAGGGAGCGTAAAATTTATGTCCCTGTTTCTTTCCCTGCAAAGCGCTGCAAGTCCGCGTCAGGAGGAAGGCAGGCCTGGGGAAGGGCAGGGGGAGAGCGGGACGCTGGAGGCTCGCTTGGTTCCACGGGGACTGGGTAGCTGGGGTCTGAGGAAAAGGAGTACTTGAGTGACTTTCAATAGCCGAGCATTATTTACTTCTCATCCAGTGCTGGGAATGGATCCATCTTTCACTAGTCAGGTCTTTGTTCCTGGTGATGTGTAGTAGTATTCTTTAATCTGTCATATTTGCAGGAAAGTAGAATAGGCTAATAGTGTATTTGTATATCTTTTTGTTTGTAATTGTATACACTTTTAGTCCAAGGCTATTTAATTTTCTGAACTGAATTATAAATTTTGATGTCGGCTGATTCTCAGTTGAAAAAGTTAGTGGCATACATTCCCTTCCCTGCAGAAACAAGTGAATCTTTTGTCTTTTAAACTCTGATTTTTGTCTATTTCTTATTCTGTCAGTGTTTATGGATAGTTGTGAATGTTGCATAAGGTTGCACGTGATTTGTTCACGCCAGAACACTTTGCAAGAGACTTGAAAGAGTCCCTGTGTGGTGCCAGAAGGGGATTTTTTTTCTTCACTTCAATAGAAGACAAGCAAGACTTTCACAGTCAAACCCCGTAGGAAGCCTGCAGAACCGGGAGGATTTCTGTGTAATATCCTAAAGGCTGGAGCTGGAAATGCCTACTTTACAAATAGCTTTGCTCTCTGCTTTAGAAAGGCTGACCTACTGCGTGCTGAACTCTGTGCAGAGATTATCTCCGCTTGATCTTAGACCAGATTTCTCATCCTTTTTTAGATTATTAAGACCTTTTTTATACTAAGGGCTGTCATCCTACGTAAGGAAACTAATGAGTTTTGACTAAATAATTAGAGGTTGCTTTTATTTTTGTATTTCTTGTATGTGCAGAAATGCGTTGTTCCATCTTTTACATGAACTGTTTTTGTTGGTTTTGGGTTTTTTTTTTGTTTTTTTTTTTTCTTTTCCCTTCTTGGGGCAAGATAGCTGGATAGAAATAGCTGGAATTTATGACCTATTTTGTCCCACGTCCTGTTCCCTCCCTCATGTAAATTAATGATCACTTTGCTTCTGTGACACTGATGATAGTGAAATTTCCCTTGTGAAAATAGAAATCTAATGAAACCTTTTATTTTGTGGACTTAAATGATTGCAGCAAAGTACTTCTGAATACGGGATGATAGCACCAAGGCAGTTTAGTTGTTATCTGCCATTTAAGTAACCTGTTCTCTCCAAATTTTTCTCAGCTGACCATTTTCTTTGGCTTTTTGTGGTAATATTTGAGGCTCAAAGAAGAGTAACTTGTAGTACAGGACAAAAAGTTGTTCTACGTGATGTGTAGAATCACTCGGAGATCTACAGAAATTAAAAGCTTCCTATTCTGCACGGTCAGTGCCTTTGTTTAAAAGTAGCTGACACAGTAGTAGAGGTGGTTGAGTTAAATACTAAAGTGGAATAGCTGTTGTTGCCCATTTTATTTCTTTTTGGTGAGAGTAGTTAAGAGCAGTTTTTAAAATAGTAGTTACATTGTGGCTGGCCCCGTGCCAAAGCCAACAGCTATAGCCTTAGGTGCAGCTATTGTACTGGGCAGCAAAATCACTGCCTAATTACCACTGCAGCTCTGTAAATTTTTAGTTGTTGAAAATGATGATAAAAAGCCTGAAATGTGTTCTCTTTTCTTTTCCTTGTGGCAAGGAATATTTAAGCATATAGTTAGCTGTGATGGGAGGTCATTCTATAGGTAGAATAAAGTGGGAACACTTTAAATACCACGCATTTCAAATTAAGTTTAATTGTCAGTGGCAAATCCATGGTTTATCTCAGGCCATTGTCAACTTTTTGCAATATTCATGTGCTTTTATTTTCTTTAATGGAGATTCTCCTGAGGTGTTAGACAAACACCTGTCCTATTCCTTCTTTATTCTTTTTCAGCTATCTTTTTCATTCTTTATTGCTTTTTCATTGCAGAGTGAATTTTGAAGAATTCTTTCTCAAGACCATTATTTTTACTGCTTGAATCCTGGTTAAAATCCCATTTGTTTGTAATCATCTTATTAATTGAAGCAAGTAGGAAAGCAAATCCTTGAGATAGGTGCCGACACTGTCAGATAGCAATCTAGTGGCAGGTCTTTGTCGTTTGTGGTTATCAATCAGTCAATGAACCTGCACTCAGTAGCCAGAAGTGACGAAACAGAAGAGCGCGGATTTGGCCTCTGAGGCTATGGAATCACTACCTCCTATGAGTTCGTTAACATGCTGATAAATCTGTTTCTCGTTTCTCTCCCTCCTCCTCCAGTGAACATTTGTCATGTGCCTTCACATTCTTTCTTCACGGGGAAAGCAATGTGTGCACGAGTGTGGAGATCGCTCAACACCAGCCAATCTACCTGATCAACGAAGAGCATATCCATATGGCCCAGTCCTCACCGTCGCCGTTCCAAGGTAGGAGAGCTGGATGTGGAGCTTTGTGTGCTTAACCTCACTTCTGCGTGGCAGGGACTTTGCTCCTGGTTGTGTTATCCTCAGAGGTGAATGAAGTAAGATTAAGTAACGCCTCCAATGGGTTAAATTTCTGTTCAGGAAGTTGTGGACATAGGGAAAGTGTTGTTAGGACTTCAACACTATAGCCAGCCATAAGTGGTATGGGAATTTTCCAGAGCTTTTTATTCATTAACATTCTTTTTAAAGGTACATGCATATAGTAAATAAAACAAAGAAATGGATAATTTTTGCATAAAAAGACTTAGTATTTAAGAAGGTGAGTGCACTGATTTAATTTTCTTACATGGCATCTAGGTCAGTGTGTTCAAATCTGTAACTTCAGTGCTACATGATTACAAATGCTGAGCTTATCTAAATCAGGAGTACTTTTCATTCATAGCTTGTCAACTATTTTGGTTTTTTTTAAAAAAAAAAAAAGAGGAGAGGGATGAAAATTATCAGAAACAATGAAAAACTTGAAGTATCTGTCATTATTTACCAGTATAAGAAATCAGGGTTTTACAGAATTAAGTTAATGGATTATTAAGTTTGTGATGCAATTGTGGTGCAGTTCTCTGCATTAATAACAAAAAAAAAAGAATATTTGAGTCATTGAGTTACGCTGTCTTTACTACAGTCTGAAATTACTATTTCAAAGCAATTAAAACAAAAATTCTTTATAAAATATAAAAATGAACATTTATAGAGATGCTAATTTATAGAAACTTTATTGAAAAATATTTTCATACAAAAGGTAAAGTTTTGTCAGAGGCTCAGACACTTAAATCGTAGAAGGTTTTGTTTCAGTGAGCTAAATGGATTACTCTTGCAAATCACATATGACTAAAAGCAAAATTGAGTCTGAATGGAAATACCTGTTGTGTTTAGCAACTGGTTCTTCTTATTTGTGATGGCTGCAGTCGTCTTCATATATTGTTATCTCTGTCCTTTTTAGTGCAGAGAAGTCTCTAGTACCTTATGGTCCTGGTGAAAACCTTATTGAATTATCCTCTATTGCTTCCATGTACGGTCAGCCCTTTGCCGTAGCAAGTGCTCTTTCGGTACGCTTTGATCAGTTCATTGTGGAAATTATTAAAGTAAACTGCCAAAAGGTCCATTTTTAGCTCAATGAGGATGGCTGTACAGGAAGCTAGTGCACCACACCCTTACCTGATTTTGCAGTAGCTTTCCCCTGAAGAGAGCTCCTTAAATCAGCATGAGAATGGAACAGTGACTCAAGCCAGAGAGGCAGAGCCTGGCTGATACACCGTTGATATATATATATGTATGTACTGTAAGGACTGCTGTTTCTTACTTTGCAGTTTTGGTGAGTCCTTATGGTTTAAATGGTACACTCACGGGCCAGTCATATAAGATGTCAGACCCAGCAACTCGTAAACTGATGGAGGAATGGCAGTATTTTTACCCTATGGTGCTGAAGAAAAAAGAAGGGATGAAAGAGGAAGAAGAGCTGGGATATGACAACGATTTCCCTGTGGCAGTTGAAGTCATTGTTGGTAAGTTTCAGTGTTCTGCCTGAAGGATTATTTTCCTCCACATGATTTAAAAAAAAAAAAGAAAAAAAAAAAACTAATTAATCAGAAACAGCCATTATAATTTTCCTGTCTTCTCTTGTAGCTCTCTTGACACTGGAACATCTGACTAGTTATCTTGCCTCAAGCTTCTGTACTCCCTGTATCCCAAATGCTATTATTCACAGTATCAAGCTAGTTGTTTCAGCTCTGTACTGGTTATAGTGTGCTGGATGTATATTAGTATGTGAAATTCCGTAGCTCTTTATGTTTCCGATAATGAGTTTTGTCAAATTGACATTGAAAACACGTTGAAGTAGCTAGGGCTGCTGAATGTTATCAGATATGTTTAAGACTTCAGTTTTTCCATTTCTTTGTAGGTGGTGTAAGGATGGTATATCCTTCAGCCTTTGTTCTCATCTCCCAGAGTGACATCCCCATGTCACAGAACGCTGCCAATACTGGAGGCCATATAAGTGTGGGACAGCAGGGGCTCGGAAGCGTAAAAGACCCTGCTAGTACCTGTGGGATGCCACTCACTCCACCCACTTCTCCAGAGCAGGCCGTTATGGGTAAGCAATAAACTTAGGAGAATGAAGTCAGTCTTTCATTTTTGCGTGGCTCATAAGTGAAGGTAAGTAGCAGATTAAAGACAGGCAATAGACTGTTAGGAGAGGATTTTTTCTGTAGGTCTGTGGTAAATGAAAGCCAATGCTCTAAACACCCCTGAAGAAGACACATCTTTAAACAAAACTTTGTGAATTCAATTAAGCTCCATTTTCTATACCTGGATTACCTTTGTGCAGTAGTGCAAATACCTGAACGACTGGATTCTGACAGTGTTTTAGACAGATTTTGCCAGTGTTCATGAAGCGTTGGTTTTCTTGTGTTGCGTTGGGAGGAGGATGTTGATTTGTTGTGGTACAGGAGTACAGTGAAGATACAACAGTATGCTCTTTTTGTAAAGAGCTAGAAATAGAGCACTTAATGGGGTTTTAATTAAGGGCCATTCAGAAGAAACGCACAAGTCTCTGGAACTGGTAAGGAGGAGCTGGGCTTCCCAGATGAGGTCTGACATAGGCTTGACAAATGGAGTGCTGCATAATATCTGCGAGTGAGTTACATCTTTTGCCTGGGTAGAGTAAGCCCCTTTCAAGTAGGGGGATCTGTAGTAGTTCTAATCTCAGAAGCCATCCAAATGCTTGGTATGTGAGGTACTAGATTGTTAGTATCTTGCTTTGTTGAAATGAGTATGTATATCCTGTTGCTCCTCAGGAGTGAAAATAAATATCTATAACCTGTCATCGTCTGGAACACAGACAAGACCTTCAGATTAGTTGCTGTCAGTGTGGTTATGCTGTAACAAAGTCAAGACTGCAATTTCAAATAGAACTAAGGAACAGATGAGTCAAACGTCTGAGTGCAAAGAAAATAAAGTATCTGATACAGGAAAAAGAAATGCAGTGATTTTTTTTTTCCTCAAGTAATGTTTTGAAGATGTGTTTACAGCTAATTATTTTTTTTCTGTGTAGATTGTTTTCTGTACTTGCTCTTCACAGAGTTGCCAGTTAATAACAGAATTATGGGATAGTTGAGGTTGGAAGGGACCTCCAGAGGTTGTCTTATCCCACCCTTCTGCTCAAAGCAGAGTCAGGTAGAGCAGGTTGTTCAGGACATTGTCCAACGAGGTTTTGAATATCTCCAAGGTCTCTACAATCTCTCTGGGCAACCTGTTCCAATCGCTGACCATGTTCACAGTAAAAAGGTCTTTCTTCTGTTTAAATGGAATTTCCTGTATTTCAATGACAAAATCATTAGATACCACTCACCAGTGAGCCACCTTAGAATCATAGAATGGTTTGGGTTGGAAGGGACCTTCAAAGGCCATCCAGTCCAACCCCCCTGCAAGGAGCAGGGACATCTTCAACTAGATTAAGTTGCTTCTGCTTGAACTTTTTTTGAACTTGTGAGTAGTACTTACCAAATTTCACAGAGGAACAGAAGTGTCAAAGATGTGAAGTTCCTACAAGTTTCTGTGAGACTATGCAGCCAGGTAGTCTGGCTCTTTATCTGGGGATAAAGAATCCTTGTTGTATCCTCATGAAGTCTAAGGAGCTACCAACCTAGCTTAGCCTTTATTAGATAGTTCTGTCACATCAAGAGGATCAATCTTAATGCAGAGCCAAAGAGAAGTAATTGTCATTGGCTTAATTGCCACGGAAGTACTTGTTTGGATGCACTTGTCCATGAACAGTGCCTGTATATGAAGGCAATCAGAGTAACGTAATAACATAGAATGTGAGATTTAAATTCACTTTGAATAGTGTTTTTCACAGCAACTGATAGTTAAAATAAGCCAAAAGCTTATGAATAACTAACTGAAGCAAGACAGTCAACTTCTAAATAACAATCTCTGTTAAAGTATTGATGCGTATTTTAATGTGCTATTGTATTTTCAGATTTTTCAGATTCTTGTTAAAATTGTACAATATCACAAGGGGATTCTATTTTAGAATATTTATAAACTATTAGTTATCTAAAAAGTGTTCATATTGTCCAATCTGGCAGTCACAGTTCCTGTTTGATCTCTGCTATTGTTTGAAGGCAATATGAAATTGTGTCAGAGGGGTGCCTCTCTGGCAAATAATGGGAGAATTCCTTTGTTTTATATCATACAACATTTTAAAAGACCTTGAAAAATTGGAGAAATGGATTGGAAAAACATATCGTGCAGTTCACAATCAATAGATGGGCTACATAAGCTAGATTGGTCTGAGACACATGGATATTGCTTCAGTCCTGCCCCACACCGGTAAAAATGTGGCTGTAGCACCATGTCCAGTTTTGAGCGCTTAACAATGTGGGCAAATTGGATGGAGTCCAAGAGAAGTGCAGTAAGAATGATTATAGATTTTGCAAACAGGACCTACAGGAAAGGATGGAAAAAAAATGAGGTTGTTTAGTCTAGAGAAGAGAAATTTGAAGGAGAGATGGTGTAACAGCTGTCAGAGACATAAAAGGAGAAAAAGAATAATCTTCTTTTTCTGCAACCAATATGTAATGAATCTAAACTGGAGCAAAGCAAAACTAGGTTAAAGATGAAAAAAACCTTTTTTTTTTTTTTTTTTGTGAAAGGAAAGTGAAGGGCTAGAATAAATCAGCTGGTGGGAAGCTACGGAATTTCCATTAGCAGAGAGGTGGGTGGGTTGTTGGGGTTTTGTTGGGGGGTTGTTTGTTTTGAAAGAACAGGTTAGTCAAATATGTTGATCCAGCTTTGAAACCAGGGATGGACTAGATGATCTCTTCAGGTCTCTTTCAATCATGTTTTCTGTGATTGTGTCTAAAGTATGTAACGAAACAAATTGCTATGGGAATTGGGGAAAGGCATTTTCCATGTGTAGAAACAGAGTGCACCGTAGGGATTGTGAAGGGACCTCTGGTGAGAGGCTGGTTGTGTCCGCCAGTATTTGTACCATTGCATGGCAGTTACTTGTGTATGTTCCAGTATTTTGTCAGTGATTTTAATGGATAAATATTATTGTCAGTGTGTGAGAACAAAATGTTTTTGCCTGCTGCAAAGTTCTGTTTCATGTTATGCCATGTATTGCAGTACTGTATAGTCTAAAATGTTAGGGAATTTTGGAAAATAATACACTCAAATGTAACTTGAAAGCTCTGGTAGCTCCTTGGTTACCCTCTCCTACCTCCTGTCCTGCCCTTTCTATCATGCTACTTTTATTTCCCTGGCAGTTGTAACTGTCCTGCTGTTGATGTATGTGATGTGTATGATTGCGCATCATGTTTGTTTATATATACATGTTCCTTCCTCCTCCCTGGCCCCAAGGAGGACAGATCTGCTAATTCTGAAGTTTTTATCTGGTTTTTTTTTTGATAGTCTGTCAAGTTCACAATGTTGTAGAACATGTGAAAGTCAGTGAAATAATTGTTAGAGCCACAGACCTCAGTGTGTCTAGGGATTTATGGTTTTGACTACTCCTTTTTTAAAAAATTAGAATTCTTTACAAAAAGAGAATCAGGGAAATTCTAACTCATGGGGGGGGAAAAGAGCGTGAAGAATCAAAGACGATACAGGATTAGGCAGCTTTTGCACAATTCTAAAAGTTATATTTTGAAAGTCACCTAATAGAAATCAGCAGAATTACCTTGTTAGATGCAGTGCTGTATAGCAGTGAGTTCGTTCTGCGGTTCATCCTTAAGGTGTCTTAAGTTGCGTCAGGCAGAAGGACGAAGTGTTCTGTACGCTGATTTGACCTTGTTAAAATGCGGCATATCCTTCCTTACTTTTCCATCCAGAGCACAGAGCAGTGTTCCTCAGTCGCCAGGCCGAGTGAACCTAAAGCTCCCTCTGCTGTTGTAGTTGGTGTTTGTAAAGGTGGCTGTTAGGTTTCAGTTCATCTCAAACAAAAACATATTTCATAGCAAAAGAAACGTCTGCTTGTACAATAGCTGATAAGGTTTCTGCATCACAGCCAGAAAGAAACGAAGTGCAGAATGTAAATCAGAATTTTCAGGCTATTAACGTGTTGAAGCAATGTCTTTGTTTGTTATCTCTTTGGTAATCGTGCAGTGTTACTGAGAACCTCACGTATTACGTTAATACTGTACACTAATGATCCACTCTTGAACAATTTGTGTCGTAGCATACATCTCAACTGTAAGATTTTACCAAAGGAACTTTTGATTCTGGTATTTCAATTCAAGCGTATTATAAAGAAATAGTACCACACTAATCCAATCCTTCATTCCGTAGTGTTTTATCTTGAGTATAAAGAACTGATTCTTGCTTTGAAATAGTCTACATTAATTATTGGTTTTCTTAATAGGTGCTTTTAGAACCATCCATATTATAATAAATATAGTCTTTAAAGCAACTCACCAAAGACTATATAAATTCAAGTTTAACATCTGGGATAATTGTGAAAAAAACTGGATCTGCACTATTTCTTAGTGATTCAATACAATGCTATCAAAACTACCCCCATTTAAGGGGCAGAGTATATTATCTCTCAGGTGAGATGCGTTACTCGCATACATGACTGTATTGCAAGTGTTACTTTGAAATTAGTTACAAAGGCAAGTGTTACTTTGGAATTAGTTTAGTCAGTCTTTTGTAATGATGCTTTAAGTATTTTCTAGTTATTTCGAGTGTCTGTGTGGTCAACAGCCTCATAAGATGGAAAGTCTTTTCAGGAAAAAGTGTCAAATGTGAAGATGAAGAAGAGCTGTAGCATTAATTCTTAATTTATGTTGCAGGAGAAAGTGGATGCTCTCAGAGCAGTATCAGCCACTCAGCTGTACAGGAGGGGACAGTCAGTGTACACAGTCCAAAGAAATCAGGCAAGATTACTCCAAAATTCCACAATCATATGGTTCACCGTGTCTGGAAGGAGTGCATTCTCAACAGGTCACAGTCCAAGTAAGGCAGCCATCCTGATGGTTTTTTCTTAATTGATAACACAGAATATATGAAGTTGTAATAGTTTTGCATTAGATAAGATTATTCCTCACGGAATTCTTTTCCCACTAATCAAAGCTCATGAAGCAGAACCGCGTTATCAACGAAAATTTGTTACTGTGTTCAACTGAAAACTCCTAACACTTAACGTATTTGCAGTTGTGTCTCTTAATTGTGACAGGCTCTGAGGTTACAAATCTATAAAATATGTGCCTTCAACTGAACGCTTTCAGATTTATTGGTTGCAGTTTCTAGCTCCAGTTGTAGCTACTAGACTGAAAGTTGGGTGGCTGAAGAACAAATAGTATATATCTGGTATTTGGAACTGTAAAGGAAATATTTGTGAAGCATTACATGATATGTGTTGGACCAAAATTCCAATCAACAAGGATGTGGTAAAGTCTTGCCTTTATTACTGAAGATTTAAAGTACGTTCATGGCATAGTGTGCCCTGAAATCTTTATTTTTCACTATTTCCTCATGGGATATGTCAGAAAAATTTCCAGATTCACTATAAATTGCTTCCTCCTTGCTGCTTCTGCTCAAACTCCAGACAGAGCAACCTGATGCAGAGCTGGTACCACCCTCCCACATAAATCAAACTATAAGTTTTAAGGAGTAGTAGAGGGGAACTACTGTTAAATACAGAATTCTATTTCAAAGGTGAAGTAGAAGGAAGTAATTTATTTGTATAAACAAAATTTTAATAAATACTGAAATAATTTTATCTTCTTCAGGAGGAATCAAGTTACAACTGCAAATTTGGAAGAGGAAGCTCCTAACAATACTGTTTCTTGGGATTTTGTGGATCCAGTCCAAAGAGTCAGTTGTTCTTGTTCCAGGTGAGCTTTGAAGAGAGTAAGCTTTTGTCATATTGATAGAGCCCTGTTTAATTCAGACAGAGGTACACTTACAAAAGGGAGTTACGTTTTGGTTGAGAGAAGAGGAAACTCTAGTATAAAAACTGTGATCACCACTCATATTCAGGTGATTAATATGCATCTCATATCATTGTCACCTGCAGTAGTCAACTTGAGTGGAAAAATTATCCTGGTTTAGAGAATGGGGGCTAGAATCACTCAAACGTTTCTCATTCGTGATGGACTCATCCTTCAGGCTTTTCAGAGATGTGAGCTTTAAAGTTTGGAGTGGTGAGACTCGTGATGAAGAGGGGCAGAAGCTGCCTGAGTTTCAGAGCATCCTGATTGAGCAACAGTGCTACTGTCTGTGTTTGGAGGAAGAGGAACGATATCCATAAGAAACACTTTACTCCATGTACCTCCAGTCTATCTGCCATGACTCGTCAGACACCAAAAAACATCCAAGAGAATATAAAACCTTTACAGCGTGGTCATCCACTGTCAACTTGTCAAAAAGAAATCACAGCTCACTTGCAGCCATGCTTTGAATTTTTAAAATTATCTATCATCTTTGATGAATGCTTAAAGTTCCAGTATTGCTCACTCAGGACAGGCAAACCAGCACAAGCAGTTCTGCTTAACATTCGTAAAATAATCAGAGATGTTACAGAGCTAGAAAAAAAAACAATTTCCAGTGAAATAGTCCTGTGAAATGGCTTCTACTGAAATTTTAAATTCCTGAGGTCACCATTCATTTACAAGATTGGTAAAGATGTTTTTTGAGCTAAATAAGTTATTCCTTAGGTATGCACAGATGTAAGTGTAATGTGTATGATCAGAAGTGCTGATTGTGCAATGCCTAACTCCTTAGGTTAGTAAAATTAATGTTGTCTAACCAAATCCTTAAATGTGTTACCTGCCAAGCAGTCTCTGCAGAGCTTTCTGTGTAGGTTTGGCTGTACAGAGAAATTGAGGAACGTAACGTTCTTGCAATCTCTGAAGAGTTGTTGATTAGACATTTCCATTGTCCGTGATTGAATGAAGGAAGATCGTATCCATGTTCGTTTTGTGTTTGACTTCTCATGAAGCCAGTTCTTCTCTGTGTATTTAGAAGAGATAAAGGGATGCGGAGGAATTGTGTTCAACCTGGAGACTTTATGCTGTGTCTGAAGTGAAAGTGTTGCTCTTCTGCAGCTTTGCTCTTTGCCCCGATTATGTGTTGCTTGTATGCATATACTCAAGAATCATACAGAACAGATAAATGGTTTATCAGGATGCTAAGTGTTTCCTGTGGAAGGCTGAGGTCCATCTCCACCTGGGAAGCATGGGGAATTCATGGTGGACGACGGATGCTTGGTCCCATAGATAGGTTCAGCTGCATTTGCATTTGCAGACTGTCTCTTAACGCCGCCGGTGATAACTGCAGCATGCTGGAATTAGTAGACACAGCAACTGGGAAATTAAAACATTTTCCTTAAAATGAAGGTGGCACCTGCTTTCAAACAGCAACAAAAACCTTCTGTATAGCTGCAGAAACTGGACAGTTACTGCCATACAGATACTGTTTTAGTCATTACTGTGCCATTCTATGTATTGTATAAATGGGAGTATAAACGTCAAGATATGATCTTAAATACGGAGTATTAAAGGGTTGTCTGGTACTCTGCATCAAATTCAGTCTTCTCTACACCCTATTTCTGTGTTGAAGAACAGAATGTCGAAAATAATTTTCTGTGGTCAGTAAAAATACGGTGAATGATGGAGAATTAAGTCAATGAAATGTTACAAGAACATGCTTAAGGCAAATCTTCAGTTACTAGGGCATTAGCTCCACATCATGGGTGATTGCAGCTAAAGACCATCTGCTGCGGCAGAGAATTTGCAACATGTCCTGATAACAGCAAAGCCCACAAAGAAAGCGAGGACAATACCGCACATCAGGCATGGTTACAGGAAAAAGATACAGCAAGTACAATCAGTTGTATTTGTACCATTTGACAGCTGCTGTGTACTATAAAACTTACCCATTTTCATAGCTAAGTCATAAAAGCAGAATTGGTTTTCTTCGATCTAGTAATCCTCTTTACTTGTGATAATGTAGTTTATCTTTGTGAGTAAAAAGCACATTGTATGTTTTTAAGTCTTTTGTTGCTGTCCTAGATATTGGTGTTTATAAACAAAATTAGAGGGGGTGCGCATGGTGTTTAATTTTAAGCAGGTGTAAATATTATGCACAATACATCTGCTTAGCTTAAAAAAAAATATCAAACAAACAACTGAACAAAAAACCTCAGACAACAAAAAATCCCAATAAAAATATAGACAGAGTCAGATGTCCCTGCTGTAATATCCTTGGGGACCATCAGCTCTATGATGAAAATACTGTTTGGCAGTACCCAAAATACTGGAATTCAGTCTGTGCTTCCCAGTCTCAAAGATACTAGATAAAAATTGAAAAAAAGCTGTGTTTAAAATATGAAGTCAGTAATAAGTTTGTATGTTACCGCATTTTTTTGTTTTGAATATTGAAAAATACTTACTCATGCTTTCTTCATCAGTTGGTAGCTGCTTTTTTTTGTTGGGTTGGTTTTGGACCAGAGTTGTACTTATGTTTTCCTTACCTGATGCAGAGGAGGAAACTGCCATGAAAGCATCCTGCTGTGTATTGTGTCTGTGAACGTTACTGAAACAGTCCCGATCTGTACTGGAGATTGGACTGGATGGCCTTTAAAGGTCCCTTCCAATCCGACCGATTCTGTGATCTTTTGTAACAGATGCTCAAGAGTGTGCAAGAGCAGTGGCGTGGTTCCACAGCAGTCATTTTATTTGAAAGGCTATCTTTCTTTAGGGTCATGAGAACAACAGTAGCTTGGATTTTTTTTTTTGTTGTATTACCTTCCATCTGAGCAGTATTAAACTTTTATAAACATCTTTCCTTTGAGTGCTGTTTTCTGCAGACTGTCATTTTCCATTTTATTTCAGAGAAATTGCAGTCGAGTTGGCTTGAATGACCTGGTCCAGATCAGAACCTGTGAAAAGATCAGGAGCAGACATAAGATTTCTCAATACTGTTATTCGGCTGTTGGTTTTGTTGTGTTTGTTTCTTTTCCCATTAGATCAGATAACTGTATAAACCATGCAGTGACTTGTTTCTGCCTCTGTTTTCAGGCACAAGGTTTTCAAACAGCGTTGTGCTGCTGGCTCCAGCCGTCCCCCAACGATAAATCAGCCAGGATTCAGCGTGGGAACATCGTCGTCTTCATCATTGCCACCTCCCGCCTCTTCAAAGCACAAAACAACAGAGAGACAGGAAAAAGGAGATAAACTGCAAAAAAGGCCTATGATGCCGTTTCACCATCGGCCCTCTGTGACTGAAGAGCTATGCATGGAGCAGGACGCGTCGGGGCAGAAACTGGGATTGGCAGGGATGGAGCCCTCTTTAGATGTCCCTAACGCCAGAAAATACGAGAAGCCGCTATCTATACCTGCTAGAAATCCAAGCAAGCAAATGAATATGAATCCTATGGATTCACCCCATTCCCCTACTTCCCCTCTGCCTCCCACGCTTAGCCCCCAGCCGAGAGGTCAGGAAGCAGAGAATCTTGACCCACCTTCCGTACCTGTAAACCCAGCACTCTACGGCAGCGCGCTGGAGCTGCAGCCGCTGCCCAGCTTAGATGATAGGACAGTCCTGGTTGGACAGAGGTTACCTCTGATGGCAGAGGTCAGTGAGACAGCATTATACTGTGGGATAATTCAGAACAACGAGTCGCTAGATATGTGGAGGAGCTACAGTGTCCCATCAAGTGACGATCCGGAGTTCAGGCCGCCCGATCTTCCCTGTGAGAGATACGATGCCAAGATGGAAATAAACTCAGACAGCACCGCACTGAAAAGGTGAGAGTGCACATGGATCTGAGTGGTTTTATTGCATTAGAAGTGTGACCAAAGTGTGTTTTCAGTTCAAACTGAACCAAGCAGAAGGCTTCACTGTACCATCAATGATGATATATGCTGGAGACACCACGACATACCTGACCAGAAATGTGCTATTGCAGTAGGCCTTATTTTTTCCCTATCTGGCTTTCTGTTGGACATAAGAACTGATAAATCTTTTTGTAACCTATATCACAGTAATTTGAGCAAATGTAAGAATTTTATTAAGCTTGTGCCCTTCGATCATTTTAAAAAAGAAAATCTATGTTTAATTATGCAGCCTTCCAGCTACATAAATGCTTGGGTTTGAGTGAAATTCTCTTTAGGGCACTGTGGAGGAACTTCAGTGTGGTTTGTCCAGTTGTGTGGGTTTAGAATTGTACTGTACCGTGCTTTCTGTAAGTAGTAGCTGCTACTATATTATGGAATAATACTGCTTTTTTGTAAACCCACTGTTGGATCTTTGCAATCGACAGAAGCTTTCCTGTTAACATCTGTCTCTGTAGGACTGAAGCTGGAAACAGCCTCTCTAGTGCATGCACAGAAGAGAGCAAACGCTGATCTCTTGTAAATGTTACTTTAGAAAAACTTCAGTAAACATAGTGTCTTCTTCAGTGAAGAACATGACCTACCTAAATTTTAAGGAATTTTTAGTTGTCTCTTATTTTTTAAACTTTAACATGAGAATTTAAATTAATTTTATACCAGTCTAAAAATTACTTTTGCAGTTTGACAATGCGTAGGGAAAAAATGTACCAAAGAGAGTAGTTAATGAAAAAGTATAAGCCAAAATTAATTGAGGAAGAATTTTTTGAGTTAATGACAACGTTGATTTTTTTACAGTGGAGTTTGCTAGGCTGAAAAGAATATGTGTACTTCAAAGTGTTTTGATTTATATAGTGAGAAGATTAGTTCTTTCTTCATTGTCCCAAAGTAGAAGTTATTAACACAGTGAGACGTTTATACTAAATGTAGGCAAATGCGTTCTTTATTTGAGGGAAAAACATATTTCTGCTGGATCAAAAGGGATGGAGTGAGACATGGGCTGTATTTGTGTGAGAGCTACGGAGCTGTTATTTTTCTTTGCTGTAAGAGTTATGTTTGTTTTGTTTCCTGATGGCTTTGTTTGCTTGTTTATTTTTACTTTCAGGCTCTTGGCGCAACCTAATAAACGGTTTAAAATTTTGGAAGAGCAGAAAGCAGTGCAGACACTGAACTATCTTGACCCCTTGCCTCTAATACAACAGCCTGGAGAAGGCCTGGGAGACGCTAGTGATCCTTACACTTTTGAAGATGGTGATATAAAGTACAGCTTCACTGGCAATAAAAAATGCAAACTTGGGGCTGAGAAAGATCCTTTGAAAAAGAACAAGGTAACATCTAAATCCAGAGTCTTTGTCATGAACATTCTTAGAGCGCTGTAGCACAGTATTTGCTCTACAGCTCCCGGGAAGACCCAAGCCTGTTCCACAGACCAGACCAGGGAGATATGTGTTTCTTTCCTGCACCGGCTCACAGGAAGGAAACTTGTTTCACTGTGATATTTTTGAACTGGTGTTTGCTGGCATCCCTCTGAACCTGTTTGTATATGACAACGATGCTGTTGCAAGCAATACTTCCTGTTTATATATATTTTGCTTGACCAGCAGCAGGTTGCAGATTTAACCCTTATATTCACTTTTAGAAATGAAGGAATTTACTGGTTTGTGGGTTTTTTTGTTTTGTTTTGTTTTTTTTTTTACTTGCTTGCTTCAGCCTTTCATATCACCTCACTGCAAAGCTCAGATCTCTCCAGCCCAGGTTTATTTTTCGTCCCGTGCACAAAATTAGCGTAGTCTTCTGCTGAGAGGATTTGTGGCAGGGAGGCTATATTGGTTTGAGCATTTCCTTAGAGGTGTTCTTCCATATGTGAAAGAAAACAATTTGATCACCATTTGATCACCATTCTTTGGTCATCACATGCCCTATATGCATGATACTTCTTACGTATCTTATCCATTATGGAGCCGTTCTGTTGTCTGGCTACTCCCTCATTTGTTCTTGTGCGGGTCGCCACCATGCTTCAAATTCTAGAAGATGTGTTTTCTGGAGAAATTGAGGAGGCTAATTATCTGTACTGGCTATCAGAGTTAACTGATGCGGAATCCTTTGTCAATCATACACAATGTTACTTCATGTTTTTCCTGAGATGTAGATAAACAGCTGATAGCTGTGTTCTTTTCACTTTTTTTTTAAATTGCTTCTCAAAGCATTTACTCCAGAGCCCTGAGTTTGGCTTGGCATAGGAGAGCAGTTGTTCTTATATAGCTTAAATTAATATCCATTAAAAACTCTTGGATTTTTTTGTATAGTCAGAAGACGGAATTGGTACCAAGGAAATCCCCACAACGGGTCATTCTACACCAGTTCCTGATGGAAAAGATGCCATGTCTATTTTCAGTTCTGCTCCTAAGACTGGTGAGTAAAAGCCCTTTAATTTGCTCTGCAAAGCAAAAATACTCAAAGCTGTGCAATAAAGTCTGAAAGGAAAAATCACATACTGAATATTTTACTGTAGCATGAGAGCTATACACAGCTTCTGAGATGGGAAAAAACTTGAATCTGCTTGTCCTTTTTATAAAAACTTTTTTTTTTTATGTTTGGTTTTTTTTTTCCTTAGAATATTGAAGTTGAGCAGTAGCTACCTTCATTCTTTCCCAACTGACCTTCAGTGCTTGACTGCAGGGCTATATCTAGGCTATATCATAGAAAAGGGGCCTCACTGGTTTTTGTTTGTCCTGTTTAGAGTGAGAATAAAATTGAAAAAAGGCAATTTTGTGTTTCTTAACTCTACTCACATTTTTCATGTGTTCTTCCCTTTCTTTTTGACAGATACCCGGCAAGATAATGCTGCAGGCCGAGCAGGCACTGGTAGCCTCACACAGGTGATGGATCTGGCTCCATCGCTTCATGATCTAGATAATATCTTTGATAATTCAGATGAAGATGAGCTTGGTGTAAGTCTTTGTAGGACTGAGTGTTCTGTAGACTTAAACCTTGGCCAGAAAAAAGGAGGAGGAGGAGGATGGAATCCTAGTGGGGAGCGATTGTCCCCAATAGACAGGAGAGAGAGTTTCCAGGTAGGCAGGCTTGGAATTTAAATGGGAAGAATTGTTATCAAAGAGAGGTATCCTTTCAGGGGATCCATCAGAGAGAGCAGTCATCACTGTGTATAATTCAGGAGTGTTAGGAGATCACTAAGGTAACATCAAAACCTGTATTGTCTGACAGTTTTTCAGTCATGGGGGGAACCTGTATACAGCTGACTTACTGACTCGGTTATTGCACAGACTGCCTGCCTGAATACTGCCGTAGGGAAAGCAGTGTCCTTGCTTTATAAATGCATTGCATCTAGTTTTGTGCCCTTACCTTTGGGTAGTGTTTTGTGTTTCAGAGTTATGGGAAAGATCCTAGTTTCGTTAACTGGTGACTTGTTCTTTTACCTTGTCTGAGAAGCTGCCCAAAGAAAAAGAAATTCAACTTACTGAGTATCAGTAATTCTCTGAAGCATGTTTCTTTCTATTCCTACAAGCAGTTTATTTCAGTGCAGAGAGAAATAGTTGCTGAATATTAGGAAATACAAAACGAAAAGCCGATTTACATCAGTTACCAGGAAAAAAAAATCAAGACCCGTGGAAAGGCAAACTTTTGAATAATTACTACCTTTAGGCTTAATCTAATATAGCCATCATAATACAGAGGGTGATCCTGAACTGACCAGTAGTAGATAATAGGTTTTACAAGTCCAATGTTTAGTTCTTGGCAGTCCTTTTCAAGTACATCAATTTATTTACTGCTTCTCCCTGTTCTGTGGTTCCACACAAACTGGAACATGTCGCAGTTAATATGCAAATCTACTAGAGGGCTGTTCTGTCCAAATAAAAAATTCTTTCTTCCTGTCTTAAAACTCGTGTGTGTTGAGCTGTCCCCTGTGCCGGGCTGTTTATGGCATTCTTACTCTGTGTCGTGTTCCCATTTTAGAGTAGTGCAAATGTGGAAGGAAGTAGGGACATTAATTTCAAGCTCAATGTTTGTGATAACATTTTGAACATAACTTGTGTGTATATAGATCCATATGCTTATATGTATGTATATGGGGGGAGTGTATAGACTGACAAGTATTTCAGAGGCTTTTAATTTGGTTTAGTGTTGAAGAAGAGGAAAAAGAAATCCAGACTCCTTGGGGGGAGCGGATGGGAGAGTAGAAAAGTACACTTTTTTCTTTCTTGTGAAATCTCATTCAGAGAGTTTTCAGAGTTTTTAATAGCTTACGAATTATAATATTTTTATAATTTTTAATAAGGTGTGTGATTCTTCTGGTTTTAGGCTGTATCACCAGCTCTTCGGTCATCAAAAATGCCCACAGTAGGGTCTGAGGAACGCCCTGTAGGGAAGGACGGTAGAACAGCAGTACCTTACCCACCAAGTAAGTAGCAACAGCTGATTACCACTTTGTTGACAATTAAAATCTCCTTATAGCTACCATACTGCCTTTTTGTAGGAGGCTTATAATGTCACTTTTTCAGGAGTAAGAGGTAGTGTGCTTATTTTGTTCTGTAATTACCAGATGCCAACAATAAGAGGATAAGCAGATCTTGATGAAAACAGTGGATGGTAATATAGATATTTTTAATGTGCCTATGGAGATTTGAGATGCTCTTCTTTTGACATTATTGTCTCAGATTGCAAATACAGATGGATTTGTTACAAATCTTCGTTTAGAAGCTATCCTCTGTTCTCAATTCAGTATTTATTCCAATTAAGTCACTTACACCATTACCATATCCCTGTTCAAGTATAAATCATTCTTCTTTTTAAAGAATTAAAAGCTGTGACTTACCAGTTGCCCGTTATAGCACAACCTGCCTTGGAAGACCGTTGCATTCAGCGTACGACAAATTCCAGCTAAAATCAGGGTGTAATCTAGATGTGGAAGTGCATGATGAAAATTGAAGAACGAGGTTCTAACTGAAGGCACACTGTAAACCTTTCACAGATGGTTTTGGTAGAATTGATGCTTGTGCAGGCACTATACATGTATAAGGAAGGTTGTAGGAGTGCAGGAAACCTAGAAATTAACTTTAGTGTGCTGAAAATGCATGAAATACAGATTAAAACAATAGGGCTTTTTTGAAGGACTGTGCCAACAACTATTGGGAATGATAACTTGTACTCTCTGAGATACATGGGCTTTCTTGTGTTATTTGTATAGGTGACATTTCTCTTGAGGTGAAAGAGAAATGTGTGTGAGAGAAGGAAGGTGAGAGTTCTTGGTATAATACTAACAGATCAAATTATGAATTACAAATTACTTAACGGTGAGGAGGAAGAATGTTTGATTTTTGTGGCTGCTATAAGCAGAAAATCAAATCTCTCTGCAAATCATTCTTTAATGCCTTCTCATTAACTTTAGCTGGTAATGAGAACAAATTGAGTAGATGAAAAAAAAACAGTCTGAAGGAGATGAGTCAGAGTTTTATGGACCCATAAAAGCTGTGCTGATTTACTCAAATGTAGAAGTCTGAAGTATACAGAGATTGGATTTTGACAGGTTTAGTTGATCCATAGCTTTTTAAAATATGCAAAGCTTTTTCAAGCATGACACACATGAAAATGAATAATGATAGTTAGCCTGTTGCGGTAGGGTTGGGGGATTTTTTTTTTTGTAATTAAACTTTTTTATTAATCTGCACTGCAGAATTTTGCTAACTGGAGTGAGCCTGAATGTAGAGAATTATATACTGTAGAGCTGTGTGAAATAAGTTAAATAAATACACTCCACTTCTGTTCTGTAGCTGTCCCCTTGACACCAGCTGTCAAGGCATAACAGTGTCTGCAGGGAGCCGAAATGCCTTGTACATCATAATAAAGCCCCACTGACTACATTTCATTTTAACCTTCCTTCCTGTCCCCCCTCCTCGACTTTCTAAAGCACGCTTCTCTTTGTTGAAAAACAGAGGCAGTAGCTAATCGAGCTGGCATCCTGAAGATTATATTTCATACTAGCATTGGGTGGAAGATAGTTTGTTCCTTTCTACTGAACCTGTTTTCAACATTTATTTATCCTGTGTCAGGACAAGACTCAAGTCTTTTACATTTTTAATTCAAAGACTGAGAAAAAGAGAAAAAAAAAAAAAAATCTGAGTAGGAATAATTCCTAAGCCATTATTTAGTCTACTGCTCCAGGTTGTGAAAGACACTGGGTTCAGCTTTAACTGTTATTACCAACAGAATGCCCTTTTGAGAGGACTTCACCTATTTGAGTTGTTTCACTTTGTGTAAAGAATTAAATTGACTGTTTGTCTTATCTGTGTGCACAAAAGAAGGAAATTCAGGTTTTGGCTCTGTTAAGGCAGTGGAGACACACCTTGATGTTGCAGCATCCTACAAAAATCCTACGTACTTTTAATTCCATCACTTCTGTCTTTTTCCATATAGTTTTTGAGAGTAGTACTGTTTCACCAGTTTGAATCTCCACAACATGGTGTTTCCCAGTCAGAAATCCATCTGTGTGTGTTTATGAATTTTCCGTACTCGTCAGGCTGCAAAGGTTATTGAATACACGTGTGTCCACTCAGGTTGGATGTACATAGAGGAATGGAAGTGGAACTGGGCATTTAGTCTGCAGAGGAAGTATTTAAGAGATACCTATAGGAATTTACCCTTCTCTAATTTGAGTATTTTAACAATGAATTCACCAGAGTGGTGCTTACCTCCAGAGAATATCTGTCCTAGTTCAAGTCAGGAAACAATAGCATATATTCTGAATTTTAAGCAAAATAAATATGGAAGCTGATAGCTGGCAGGAGAAAGAACGTAGCTGGGGAGAAAATACAAGACTTTACTCTGATTTTTGTTTGATTGCATTACGCTTTATTGAGCGTTTCTGTTGGGCTTTTTGTTTGTTTGTTTTGCTTAAGAAGAAAAATATACGATGGATGATTACATTACGTTCATTTACTGGGAAGTAATTTAAGGATCTTCCTGGCTTAATGTCTTGTGATGCAAAATTATAATTTTGTGCCTTCCTCTGACACTTGTCACTTTTGGATGTCTGGCAGTTTGATTCTTAAGCAAAATTGTCTGTGTTTGTGTTAGCAACGGTAGCCTGTCTTCTCTTCAGGAGTTATGTCGCTATGGATCAAATGAGGCGACAATGACTGTATGTCAGTGGAAAAATGCAGCTAAGTACACACTAATTCCAGAAGCCTGCCATTTTAGGGCTTGGTCTCAGCTCTAAAAAATGGAAGAAACTACTCTGTATCTCCTTAGTAACAGTTGCTGGAGTGAACTTGGCATTAATGTCAATTAATCTCTTCTATTATGAAATATTTTTTTATTGTTGTTAAAATTGTATATAGAATTTGTGCCTCTACCAGTTTGTTTCTGCTGAACAATAAGCTTGTAAAGTATCTCTAGGAATTTTTGGAATTTATCCCTACGAGTAACTTTTCAGCTAACTTTATACTGGCATCAGTGTTCTAGCAAGTCTGTTGATTTTTTTCTAGGTTTTACCTGATGAAATAAAAGCTAATATTGAATTGGTCTCTTCTATTTTATTGGATTTCCATGAGAATTTATGTTATAATGATTCACTGTGCATTATTTCATCATATTTAGCTGTGGCAGATCTCCAAAGGATGTTCCCAACACCACCTTCCTTAGAACAACACCCTGCCTTCTCCCCGGTAATGAATTACAAAGATGGAATAAGTTCAGAGACTGTGACTACCTTGGGAATGATGGAAAGTCCCATGGTCACCATGGTTCCAACACAGCTTGCTGAGTTTAAAATGGAGGTGGAAGATGGATTAGGTAGCCCTAAACCTGAAGAAATTAAGGTAACATGCCAAGGATGTGGTATTTTTATAGTCTCATCTATATATGTTTTGATTTTTTATAAACAAATCACATATAGTGTGTGTAGCAGACTAATTTAACAAATATGAGCAGGATCCATATCAAGTACATGTCAGTCTTTAGTTGGAAATAAAAAAATCTCTAGTAAAAGAGCTTTTTAATTGTTTCCCTGATTTTAACTATAGGTATTTTTCTTTTTGTAATTTTACGCTTGTAATGTTTTCGGCTGTTCTCAGGAAACAAACAATATTGTATGTGAAATGAGCCCTGTGCCTAACAGAAAGAATGTACATATTTGAAAAAGCATCGTACGTGTGACTAAGTAGCTGTTAAATGATATATTTCTTCAGATAATTTTTCTGTAGCACCTTTTATGTATAGCCACTCCTTGCTGCCAGTCTCTGGGGACGCAGCTAGGATAAAGTCATGCATGTAGAAAGGCTGCCTTTTTCTCTCTGAAATGTTGCCTTTTTTGGTTAGGGTTGAAAGTCTCTGAGAAAGCCCAGGGGTTGAACTTGCTCTGTTTCTTCTTCAGCTGATGTTACTTCACAAGTTTTAAGGCCAGATGGGACCATTCTTATCTGACTTTCTGTATAACACAGGTCAGGTAATGTCACATAGTTACTCCTCTATTGAGTCCTATAGTGTATCTGAGTAAAGAACTATTTTGAAATGGGGACTCTGCTGCTGGGTACGAGTACTCACCTCCCCGACTCCACATATCAAGACGTGTCCATTTTTCCATAGCATCACATACAAGGACTTAACATAAGCACCCAGCGTACATTGATCTGTATTTCATTGTTCCATCTTTAGCGCAGCTTAAGAGGTAGGATAAACTCATTCTGCCTGCTTGTGTGTATTCTGCATTACTTAACTTTTTGGGCCAGTTATTGTCACTTTTGTCAGAAGTTACCGTTGCCATATTTCCATGCACATAGCCTGAGGGTTTTTTTTATTTAAAAATGCACATTCCTTGTCGAAATACACATCACCTTGTTCTGCAGCAAGCACAGGTAATGAAAAGGGAAAGAGATACACACTTATAACTCTGTTTTCCTGGTAGTCCCCACCCCTTGACTTTATAGCCTAATTCTTCTTGTTCAGGCCCACGCTGTGCCTAATCTGCCACAGCCTGGTCCTTCTGTTTCAGCAGCTATTTCTCTCCCCAGCGCCACCTCGTTCCCCTGTCATTTTGTGCTCTTGTGCATGCTGGAATTAACTGGAGGCTTATTTTTAAGCATCTGCATTGCTGAGAGAGCTGTACAGGGAAAGAAGGAGCACTTGCAGATGCATGGACAAGAAGTGGCTATATATCAATATGAGAATACCAATATATAAAATTATCGTAGTGTAAGTGTTTTAGTCAGCTATGAATTAGTACGTTTTCCTGCATGGCAGTAATAGCGTACCTTAGGCAGACTGAAAGTAAAGGACAGGCAAGCCACAGGGTGATTTTTCTCCATAAGAGCATTCAGTTTTGTCCCTGGGAGAGGAGGAAGTCCCTGTCCCTGGGAGGAAGTCAGACAGCTTGCTGCATTCAGGGATTGTGTCTCTGCATTGTGGTAAGGTGTGTCTAGCCAGAACCAGGAGTTACCTGCTCACAGGGCTGCACATGAAGCTGGCACCCGTGAAGGGGCTGAGCTGGTAGAGTTTTACAAATGATTCTATTGAGAAAGAGACACTGCTGAAGTGTAGGGGAGTTAGTTCCGAGTGTCCCCCTCGTGAAGACAGCTAGCCACCTGGAAAATGAGGCATATATAGCAAGCTCTCTTCTTCCTTCTATCCTAAGTTCGTAACTTGAAGGCATGATGAGAAAAGGCATCTTCTTAGAGGCTTTACTGAATTACTGTTGTCCATTCACCTTGTATAGTTCATGTATCTGCCAATTTTTGTACCATTACAGAAGTCTGAAGTAAGTTTTAAATAAGATTTGTAGGACTTGGCCTTGCTGCAGACCTGGCAGGTTTTTTTTTCTTCTGTTTGTGCAGTAAACTATTTTCTCAAGAGTAGGATAATTTAGGCCTGGAAAGAAAATCTGTATTGGAATTTGAGCTGGAAGTTTTTGAGTGGGAACAGATTTTAGGGTGCCATTGATGCTGAAGATATTTTAATCTCCCTCACAACCATTTTAGGAGTATTAAAATACATATTTTATTCTGCCTGGTAACATTTCCAACAGCACGGTTTACTTGCTTTTAAGTGTGTCACACCTGCTCATATACACCAGTGGGGGAAACAAGCACCTAAACCCATTGCCAATCATTTTGAGAACATGTAAGTAGATATCTTGTGCTGAGTGTTCAGCAGTTGAAGATAGTAATCCACACATTTCTCATCTCTCAATGCTTTACAAGGTGCAAGGGAAAAATGCAAAGATCTAATGAGTTGTTAAATACTGACGTTCTGAAAGAGACTACTGTTAGTATTTTAATAATGATTTTTACTTTGCAGTAGTGCCTCAAAAGGATTAGCTCTTTTCTTCTGAAAGAAACTTGGAATAGCTCTAGAAACTCAGGCTGAAGTTCTTGTCATTATTCTCTGCAAACAAACGTGACAGTCAAAGTCCAGTTTGACTGGACTTAATTTACACTTAATATTATGTTTACTAGATTGTTTATGTATTTATATTTAATACTGTATTTACTATTTGGAATGTGTAAAGTGTCTGCTGTTAATACTTGGATTATATTAATCCCCAGTGTGGGGGTTTTTCAGAGAGGCTGATTTAAGGCACCAAAGGTTTCTTCCCACTGTGACTCAGCCTCTCTCTCTATTGTCAGTATAAAAGTCTTGCAAAGAACAATCTTTTAAGTGCCTAAATCAGGTGCTTAAAGCCAGGCAGTATGAAAATTTCATAGTACACTACTCAATTTTCAGACATAGCTTGTCTTAAATGAGTCTAATTGTGAAATCTACTGACATTAAAGTTGTGCAGCATCTCGGTGTAACAAGGAGCCTCAGCTGAGTTTCCTTGAAGGAACTGCTCTTGAATGTTTTATAGAATGAATAAATATACGTAATTTTGGAAGAAATGCAATTGTAGAGGGTTCAAACAGTACAATGGGTTTTAATTAAAAATAATCTAAATATAAAGACCAACCTTACTGTATTGTTGTGAACAATGTCACTTGGATGTTACAGGATTTTTCGTACGTGCACAAAGTTCCATCATTTCAACCTTTTGTGGGCTCCTCCCTGTTTGCTCCACTGAAGATACTGCCAAGTCAGTGCCTCCTACCTCTGAAGATACCAGATGCCTGCATTTTCAGGCCTTCTTGGGCGGTTCCTCCTAAAATTGAACAACTTCCTTTGCCACCTGCAGCCACTTTCATTAGAGATGGCTACAAGTAAGTACAGTCTTGTAGGAAATTAGTTTGTCATCCTTGTACCTAAAATGGCTCATTAATTAAAATTTTTGCATATATTACAATGCTTTGCTATGCACTAGAACCATAAAATATCCTGCAAATGTATTTGAAACCTTTTAAATTTGTCATTGTCTCAGATCAAAACAGTTCTGATAGAAGGAACGCTGGAATTAAAAACACCTTTTGGAAATTGATGGTGTTACAGAATGTGTCCCCTACCTTCTTAGTGCTTTTAAAGGAATGGGAACATGTAGTACTTGAATTAATTCCAAGTTCTGATACAGGAAAATATTGTAATTCAACAGAAACCAGAAGTGTTGGGGAATAAAATTAATGCACTTAACCTCTCATGTCTCTGTCCTCCCGTCTCAGTGTCCAGTTCTCTAGCCTACGGTTAGGCTCCCCTCTTGTTTGTGCCTGTGGATTGTTTGAGCTCCAGTCTGATGATATCTGGTCCTGATGATACCAGTTTGCGTTCTGAGGGCCCTTAAAATTTTAAGTAGGCCTGTGACAGCTCTGTTCTCCGTGTTCTCGTGTTCGCTCTTCTGGGTTCTTGTCATTTGACCTGAATGGATCACGTATGGAGCTGCTAAGCAGACAGGTGCTGATGGGATGGATGCTGTCCGCCCCTTTCTAAGTACCAGAAGGAAAGATGCCATGTCTGTCTTCAGTATGAGAGTGCTGTGATCTATAAGCAAAGACTGCTATTAAATTTAAAAGCTTGTATTCCAGTTGTCAGAAATTAGCAATGTTTATGGAAGAAATTCACTGCTGGAGATTTTGAAAGCTGTCACGAATTTCCACCATTAAATTCATAAAACATCTTAAAAGGCATAGTAATGGTACAACGGTCTCCTGCTGCACCTCATTCATTTCTGGAGGAAATAGCCTGTATCTTTAAACCAGTCCTTTTCCAGCTCCGAAGGATCCTTCAGTGTTCTCAGAAGAATTGCAAAAAAAAAATTGTAAATCCTTGATATAGTGCCTAGGGAGCAATTTAATTCTCAGGTTTTTTCATAATAGTAACTGATTCACCAGGCCTGAGCTGGTTATTAATTTCAGGTATTTGTTGGGGAAAAAAAACCCCTTTCATTTTCCATATAATCCAATTAGAGTGAAGATTATTACTGCAGGCTTCCGACAGAGTGGTGATTGCCAATCAAGGTTTCTAGGTCACCTTTTCTTATTAGTCTGAGGCATTCAGTATGCTTTAGATTCAGAACTCCTGCAAACCTTTGTTCATTTTTTTTTTTTCCCCTCTCTTGCTTTGAGTTGGACACACATCAGTTCAAGGTAATAAAATGATTCTAAGGAATAAGGTCTTCCCTATTTTTCTTTTCGAGTCACTAATGATACATGAGCATTAAAATAGTACTTCCTTTTGAATAACACACAAAACACACAGGAAGAACAAACATGAAAAAAAGCTGTTTCCCCTCCTTGATCAAGAGACTCACTGAATTCTTACACTTTTTCCTTGCCCTAATATGTAATGAACACATTTCAGGAAAAGTGAGCAATTTATTAGCAACTTGGGAAGAGAAAAGTTAAAGATCTGATTCTTTTGACTGGCCCCACATTACCTGTTCCCTGATTCAATGAGTCATTCCAAAGAGATCGATCTCATGGGCATGTACTAACTGTCCTTTGGTCACTTAAATTTGGCAGAAAATGACAAAAACAGAGTAATAAAAACCAGTCATGACAGGAGATGACCCAAAAATATGATTTTTAGCTTTCTTGGACTAAGAGTTTGTAACGGAATGTATCACATTGTGCTGTAGACTGTGTAATCTGAAGCGAGGATTTGCATTTATAGTATCTGAAATACTGCTACCAGTTACATACCAGCATGAGGCAATAGCGTGTATGTGCCACATGCGTGACTTCTGGCAGCTATTAAAGTGATAATTTCTAAAATAAAGTAAGATTTCTATGCCTCTGAAATATTTTCTTCATTTCCACTAATGTATATATCTTTCTTTAAAGATAATTGTTTTTAAAACAACAACTACAATTCTTTTTCTTTTCTCAAATATCCCAAAATCTGAACTTGATAATTTATCTAGAGATTCTTCTGAAGAGCATTTGAGTTTTAGGCCGTGGGAACAATCTTTGAGAGCTAACTGCCTGAAATGATAGCTTTTTATTATACTGATAAGAAACAACCGTGTTCATGATGAGAATTGCAATTCTGGTTGAGAGACATGAGTGAAATGTTACGAGCAGAATGTCTGAAAGGTGTTTTTCCTTTACTGCAGTTACAATGAATCCTTTCAGTTTTCACCATCTCCTTGTATTTAAAAATGTTTCGACAAAATCAGTCTTTGCAGCCAACCAGTTTGCGATGGCGTTTGACTCTGGTTTTTCGTCTGTTTCCCGTAGCAACGTGCCTAGTGTTGGGAGTTTGGCTGACCAAGACTATCTTCAGATGAACACTCCTCAGATGAATACACCAGTGACGCTAAACAGCGCTGCTCCGGCCAGCAACAGTGGAGCAGGAGTTCTGCCGTCACCAGCAACTCCCCGCTTCTCTGTCCCTACCCCACGGACTCCCAGGACCCCAAGGACTCCTAGAGGTGGGGGTACTGCGAGCGGTCAAGGATCTGTAAAGTACGACAGCACAGATCAAGGTTCGCCTGCTTCTACCCCTTCTACCACACGACCGCTGAACTCTGTGGAGCCAGCCACTGTTCAGCCGATCCCAGAAGCCCACAGCCTGTACGTCACCTTGATTCTTTCAGACTCCGTGTTGAACATCTTCAAAGACCGCAACTTTGACAGTTGTTGCATATGCGCCTGCAATATGAATATTAAAGGTGCGGATGTCGGATTGTACATCCCAGATTCATCCAATGAGGATCAGTACCGTTGCACCTGTGGCTTTAGCGCTATTATGAACCGCAAATTAGGTTACAACTCCGGGCTCTTCATTGAGGATGAGCTCGACATTTTTGGCAAGACCTCAGACATTGGCCAAGCTGCAGAAAGACGACTGATGATATGTCAAAGCAACTTGATCTCTCAGATGGGAGAGGGAGCTAGAAGGACCCAGGAACCTCCCATGAGCCTTCTCCTCCTCCTCCAGAATCAGCACACACAGCCTTTCACATCTCTGAGCTGCTTGGATTACATGTCCTCCAATAATCGCCAGACGCTCCCGTGCATGAACTGGAGTTACGACAGGCTGCAGGCGGACAGCAACGACTCCTGGGTAGAGTGCTTCAATGCCCTTGAGCAAGGCAGGCAGTATGTGGACAACCCCACTGGTGGAAAAGTGGATGAAGCCCTCGTGAGAAGTGCCACTGTACATTCTTGGCCTCACAGCAATGGTATGAGTTAGAACAGGTTTTGGTGGTTTTTTTTTTTTCGTTGAATTTTCTGGTGACTTCTATAAATATGTTTGAAACTTGCCAATAGTGACCCACTTAATCTCTATATGCGTAAAAATAGTCTAGAAATAAAGTAGATTTCTGAAAGCTTTATAAGTTACGTAGAAAGTACCAATAATCCTTAAACTCTGAAGCAGAGATGCAAAACAAAGTCAAGTATTGAGGGGAAGGCGGAATTATGTCCCCTTTTTTCTTGTGAGAAATTATAAGTAGTCAGCAAAAAAGAACTACTCTGTATGAGTAAGTTTCATACAGAGGAAAAAAAAAAGTGATTTTATAATCAAATATTACCTGTTTATCTACTGAAGATGCTCTGACTCCTTAGGAGCTGAGCTGGACAACAGTAACACGGAAAAGTATGTGACGAGAACTATGAGGACACCTTTCTGTCAGTAGTGTTTTCATCAAGTACCACATTAGAATCATAGAATGGTTAGAGTTGGAAGGGATCTTCAAAGGTCATCCAGTCCAACCCCCCTGCAAGGAGCAGGGATATCTCCAACCAGATCAGGTTGCTCAGAGCCTCATCCAGCCTGGCCTTGAACGTTTCCAGGGATGGGGCATCCACCACCTCTCTGGGCAACCTGTTCCAGTGTTCTACAACTCACATTGTAAAAATTTTTTTCCTAATGTCCAATCTACCTCCCTCTATTTTAAAACCATTACCCCTTGTCCTATCACAACAGGCCCTACTGAACAGCCTCTCCCCATCTTTCCTGCAGCCCCCTTGAGGGTACTGGAAGACCGCTATCAGGTCTCCCCGGAGCCTCCTCTTCTCCAGGCTGAACAGCCCCAACTCTCTCAGCCTTTCTTCATAGGAGAGGTGCTCCATCCCTCTTATCATCTTTGTGACCTCCTCTGGACCTTCTCTAACTGGTCTATGTCCTTCTTATGTTGAGGGCTCCAGAACTGGACACAGTACTCCAGGTGGGGTCTCACCAGGGCAGAGTAGAGGGGGAGAATCACCTCCCTCGACCTGCTGGCCACGCTCCTTTTGATGCAGCCCAGGATGCGGTTGGCCTTCTGGGCCGCAAGAGCACATTGCCGGCTCATGTTGAGCTTCTCGTCCACCATTAAATGCCATTAAGCTAATCAGAGCTGTACAAATGTCATGGGCATTGTGAGGAGCAATGCTAAGGAGCAATAAACCAAAAAAATGTTACTGCCTTAAAATATTTTTTTCCTGTTCCTCCCTGAAAATGATTGATGCTTCTTTGTCATTTGCAGTACTGGATATCAGCATGCTCTCCTCCCAGGATGTGGTGCGCATGCTGCTGTCACTACAGCCCTTTCTCCAGGATGCCATCCAGAAGAAGCGAACGGGAAGGACCTGGGAGAACATCCAGCACGTGCAGGGACCACTCACCTGGCAGCAGTTCCATAAGATGGCCGGACGGGGAACCTATGGTACATAGATCGTGGTATATGCCAACAGTTACAATGAAAGCGTGGTTTTCTAGAAATGTGCACTTTCTTCTGGAAATACATTAGAACAAATGGATTCTTATAGCCTGGGGGGTGGCTCTTCACACAGCTTTGAAATACGGTCGTGGAGGTCTTACCCTTCCCGATTGCTGAATATTTACAGAGCCCAAAAATGCTGGGTGAGGACCAAACTCCCTATGTGGGTCTGTACTTTGGCTTGTAGTGGAGCTAGCTGGTGTATAACTGACACAAACAGAGGCAGCTGGTAAAATTCTGCCAAATCTTAATAGGGAGGAGGGGCTCTCTGAGCTGTACAAATAGACAAAAAGCCGGTATGCTCTCTCCACAGAGGCTGGCTTGTTCTAAGGTTTCCCATACTCTTAGTAGGAAGGTTCAGTTTAAGTGTGTCCTGGCTGTAAGTGACACTTCTGGAAAATAAAAATGACAAAATAGATTCTGTATGTGCACGTTTGCAAAATAATAACTAACATTTAAATATGTATTTCTCACCTGCAATTTATTGCACTCTTAACAGATCCAGTGTTGCGTAGGCTTCTTCCTACAGTTTCATCATGCTTTGCTTTATTTTCTCTGTGTTGGTATTTGATAATATTGCTGCTTTCCTTTGGGGCTGGGACAGCTTGTGGTAACTACAGTTACTGTCTAAAGCTGTTGTGCTTCACGAGGAGTACTTCTAATCTAAAAATTTTTCCAGCATTTGGAACTTTAAGAGTTAGGATTTGCCAATTGCTACCAGAGAATAAAACGGAAATTACTGTACAGTAAGTAGCAGAGCCTTTGATACAGATTCAGTGATTTTTATTGAAGGTTGACTTTTTAGTTAAGTTGGATTATATTCTGCAGAAGCTACTGGCTATATTTTCACTGGAAATTTTCAACAATATTTCTCCTAATGAGCAGAGTGTCTGGGAGAAACCACGTTAAACTGGATGGTGATCCTCCCTTCTGGAGCACTCCCTATGGAGAGGAGCAGGAGAGGCAATGTTTAAAATTATGATAACTTTGTGTAGTATTACACACCTGGGAATAAGTTTGCCGAACCATTTTACTTCCTAATGTTGCACAGCCAGGTCGAGGTAGATGAAGGACTGTAAAATCAGACTTTATGTATTCATGTTATTGCTCTTAATAAAGTAGGAACGCGCGAGATGTGGTTATGGCTGTGAGAAAGTAAAACCACGAGATTAAGCCTTGGGAAGGGCAATACACGTATTTATGGTGTACTGAAAAATGTTTTACTGCCGCTTTCTAGGAAAGTTCAAATGGTGCTTGGATAGACTCCCTCTACCTTGGCTGGCTCAACTTTGATTTTATGACATTTCTTAAGTACAGTATAAATCTTTCTTCTCCTCTATTAAATATTTTTTTCCAAGAAAAAGACTGTGGGAGAAGGTGGTTTATCAGGCATGATACAGCCTCGATATGTTTCCATGCTATGGTCAAACTTCTAGGAGACTCCGCCTGGCAAGGGAATACGATTTCCAGTATTCCTGTAAAAGAACCCACTTCCTGCTACATCAGAGAACCCACTGTGGTTAAACCAGTTATTTTAACATTTTTTCTTTCTTTTTTTTTCCTCTTTGAAGGCTCTGAGGAATCTCCTGAGCCTCTTCCGATCCCGACTTTACTAGTGGGCTATGACAAGGACTTCCTGACAATCTCTCCGTTCTCCTTGCCGTTCTGGGAGAGGCTGTTGCTAGACCCATACGGGGGCCATCGGGATGTCGCCTATATCGTGGTGTGTCCGGAAAATGAGGCCTTGCTCGATGGAGCCAAAACTTTCTTCAGGGACTTGAGTGCTGTATACGAGGTTGGAAAATGAACTCGTACTGTGTTATTTCTTAAGTGTCATTTCTGCTCTGCTGCATGTTAATTGGGAGAAATCCACGGTTTTTAAAGTAACGATTATTTGAATAAGAATTTCTTTCATTTTGAGGACTTTCTGCAGTTTCCAAGTCCAAGAATACTATCTAATTGAGTTATACCGTGATTCTCTGTGGTATTTGTTGCCATCTGCTCTTTCCAGTACACATTCTCTGATTTCACAGGGGATATAACACCAGGATTAATACAGTTGCAACCTAACGTGTGAAGGCCCAAGCAAACCTCAAGAGCAAGGAGCAGATTAAAGAAACTGTTGCTTTCTTGCAATTACTAGACTGGAGATAAAACCATTTCCTTTTTTTAGCATGCACATTGTGTACTGTTGAATACGTGAGATCAGTTTGTACCTTAGTTTTGCTGTAAGTGCAACTGAAATCAACAGATAAATGTAGCCTTTTGGTTTTATATTTATTAAGAAGCCACCGGATGTTTGCTGGTGACAAAGGGTTTACACTACAAACCACTCTGCATAACTTAGTCCGGTGCTCGGCATCTAGTTACAAGCATTTCTTCTCTCCTCACCAGATGTGTAGGCTTGGCCAGCACAAACCAATCTGCAAAGTGTTACGTGATGGGATTATGCGGGTGGGAAAGACCGTGGCACAAAAGCTGACGGATGAGCTCGTGAGCGAATGGTTTAACCAGCCCTGGGGCACTGAGGAGTGCGACAATCATTCCAGACTCAAACTTTACGCGCAAGTTTGCCGGCATCACCTAGGTAAGTCTACCATGGCGCTAGCAAGGCTGTTTTGTTTTCTGTAGTTATTTTAGAGGTTGTTTGCAGTAGGTGGAAGCAGGGGGCTTTTCCTTAAGGTACAGATTATGATCTATAAAAAGGTATTACAAGACTTTATCTTAATTTCTTAATAACTTCCATGTTACATTTGCCTATTTCAGAAAATTTTGTGGTTGTTTAGCAATCCAGTGATCACGTTAGAGATTCAAAAGACAATTCTTATCTTTTTAGAAAAGTCAGTTTGGTATAAAACGTTTGTATGTCTCAGATGTTCCACACAAAACAATGTATAAATTGATCTGGTTTACGTGCTACTGCTATGGATCATCACACCACTGTGACAGAATGGTGTGCGTGGTACCTTCAAGCATAACATTTATTTATATAAAAGGCGAGTTCACAAAAACTCTGCAAAGGAAGAACAAGTTAACACAGGTGGAAAAGAGAAAGTAACGGTGTCCTTGATGACTGGGGCCTCAGTCTACTGGGTGTGGATACTTGGAGCGTGGTCTCCTGGACCTCATGTAGGCTTATTTTCCATCCTGAAACAGTGACGTATTATGAAAGATTGGGGTTTTTGGGGTTTTTTTTTTTTTTAATGGCAACCTTCCATATTTGTTCTTTTATAACATAGTATCAGGCATACTTGTTGCAAGAAGGAATGTGGAATCTAAGAGGATGGCAGGGTATAAAGTTTGCTGGGGGTTGTATTAGAAGGCTGCTCCTGGTTGAGTCCCTGAACTCATCCGATACTGCTCCCAGATTTCATCTGGGGAGAGACAGGGTAGTTCCATTCCAGAATGGATCCAGAGCCAACATAACGTGTATTGTGCGTATGACTTAGAAATGGCATCTTAGCACAAGACACAGACCCATCCAAAACATCCCTGGAAGGACATCTGCTGAGACAGTGCTGGTCAGCAAGGCAGGCAGTGCTCACAGAACATGACCCACGCAAATGTTTCCTGCTTGGGCTGAAATGTACAAACTCTGTTGTTGTTTAAAAATAGCCAGGAACTTCTGAGAGGTTTCTTGAAAAGTGCTTACTCCCTTTGCTGTGAAAAAGCTGTGACGATTCTTAAGTCTGCTTGCTTTGAGGACTGGTGATCTGGTTTTGGAAAAAAGTCTAAGCAAACATCAGAATTAGCTGGGCAGTTCCACAGACTCCTGAACGCTCGCCCCATCCTTTGAGGCAGGTTTGGGAGAACAGTTCAGGACTTGACTGTTTCAGATGACCCTGTTGCCTCATTCCATCTGCTTGTAGTTTTAATTTACTACGTAACTGGGAGGGAGGGATTATTACAACACCAGTTAGCATAAATACTCCAGGCTTACATGCAGAAATACATAGCATGTGCACAGCCAGTTGAGGAACTGGGCTGCTCAATTCACACCTGAGGCATCTGCCAGGGGCAGTATTGGAAACTTCCCCTGCTGGTGATTTACTGCCTCTGAGAGTAAATAAATAATAAATATTCATTTACTTATTTCTTATTTATTTATTCCTTAAATAATCACAGTGATATCTCTTTTTTGGTACTGAGGAGCAGAAATAACTATATTTGTTTGCTGTTATTGTAGCTCAGGTACAAAGGACTTTAAGATTTTCAGTCTGACCAGGATACCTGTAGCAGATTGCAAAGCTGAACGCTGTACAGAGCTGTTATCCCAACACAATCTAGGGGAGGTAGTAACATGTCAGTGCCAGCTTCAATTCACAAAGCTCTGCAAAGTCAGTCCTGTTTTTAAAGACGTTTGATTCATAGCAGTTAGAACTGAAGCCCTGAAGAATGGATTCCAAAGTAAATATTTATAATAGATATTATGTTTACTTAGCATGTGTATGCTCTTAGAATATTCTGAAAGCACAGAAAATATTGTACGCCTTTACGGTTAATGCAGTTCACTTTGATCTGACAGACTGTCATTAATCTCCTCTTTTTACGCTATTTCAGCACCTTACTTAGCCACTCTGCAGCTCGACAGCAGCCTATTGCTGCCACCCAAGTACCAAACCCCAGCACCAGCAAGTCAGACACAACCAGTACCTGGAAACACTGGAGCGGTACCCTCAAATCCAACGTGTCTTTCAGCTGCTGGGGCACCACCAACAGGCAGTTCTTTTACCTCCACACCCAGTGGTGGGACCACTAGCCTTCCAGCGGGAAGTAGTTCATCCTCTGGATCCTCTGTGCCACAGCTGTCAGCCTCTTCTGCAACGCCCGGCGTTACCCAGATGACCGCCAGCTCTACTCCAGGGTTTAGTGGGAACGTTGCTTCAGGGCAAAACACCAGCACTGGGGGAAACACAACAGACCGCTCGCAGGGAAGCACGGGTCCTGGAGGAGACACAGAATCAGGTCAAAACTTACCACAACAGCAACCAGAAGGACAGGAAGGGTAAGTTACTTAGCTGTTCAAATGCCTCAAAGTACCTCTGATTAATTCCACTGTTCTCCTGTTTTCATACAACTCATAACCTTTAAGCCTTATGTAAATCCCTGAAAGGAGAGGACCCTCTGACATGTGCAGTACTACTGAGCCGTTGTAAAAGGAGCAGGGCCCGTTTTTATTTATTTGTAGTAGTTACTGGTAAAGGGGAGCTGGAAAAAAGCAAACTGCCCCTTTTTTGTTATGAGAAACAAAGCTTGATTCAACTGCATGACCATAGGTGGTGTAGTGCTGTTTGGGATGCCCTGGGACACCCCACCTGGCCTGCGTTTGCACAACAAGAAAAACCCAAGGTAGCTCTGCTAGCTTGGTCTCAGGTGTGTCAGGTACTGCAGGATATCTCGTGTGGCGCTGAATGCCTCTCAACGTGGGCCACTCCATCATGCCTGTAATGTTAACAGATAAAATCCCTGCGCTGCGTTTTCGTTCCTAATTTCCTCTCATTGCAAGTGCCATTTTGCAAGCAGGTGTACGGTGAGGTCAGGAAACAGGATTATAGTGCTGTGACTTAAAAATAAATTTCAGCAGCACAGCTTTTTAAAATACTTCATTATAAATAGTCATCCATCAAACATAAAAATTAGGAAAAGGTTTTTTAGCATCTTATGTAAGTAACTTCCTGAGTGAACATGTTTTTCATTACTCTCATAATAATGCATATTCCTAATAGTCATGTTATATGTTACGGGGTTCCTCTGTCGTAAATGAACAGCCCACATCCTGTTGTAGCTGGGGTTATCCTTAAGACATCTGTTGGCTGGATCTGTGCAAAATGCCATTTTATCAACTGCAGCATGGTTTCTGACCAAGGAACTCCGAGCTGCTTTTTATCACTTACAGATGTTGAGCTTCCCATTCGTGGCTGAGGCATGCAGGAGTATCGTACCAAGTAAAAAATGTTCAGTTGCTCCTTCTATTGCCAATGGAACCTTTTCTAAACACGTTGTTTAACTGAACAGAGGTCTTCAGGCTCCATTAATATTACTGTAGCACTCCTCCTCAGTTTTCAATTCTTTCTCTTGCCCTTCCGCCTTTCCCAAAAGAAAACCTTAAACAGCACCAAAACCCAGGCGTGCACGTACATGAAAAGAAAACCCACAGAGCTAGTATTAGTCAACTTTTCCATGTTCTTCAGACATAATCTATTTTGATTGCATTAAATAAGATTGACTTTATGGTAAGTATCTTTAATGCATAATTAATAGCATTAATAGTATTTTGGATTAAGAACTGCTGTGAGTGAAAGCCCTCTCTCCTCAATTGCTGTTGTCGTGTTTTTTAGTTTTGCACCTGAACATAAGAATCACTTTGTACTCCCCTTTTAGCTCCTCTGCTTCAGGCTTGCACAGCTTTACAGAAAAACAGTCATTAACAACTGTAACTTGCCTTTGAATTTAACGACGTGTATGTCTGTAGTGTTACAGAGAGGGAGAGAATAGGGATTCCCACGGAACCGGAGTCTGCGGACAGCAATGCCTACCCTCCAGCAGTTGTCATCTACATGGTGGATCCTTTCACCTACACTGCAGAGGAAGAATCTGCCTCCACCAACTTTTGGCTGTTAAGTTTGATGAGATGCTACACAGAAATGCTGGACAACTTGCCTGAGAATATGAGAAATTCTTTCATTCTCCAGGTAAATCTACATTCCTCTCTAACAGCACACTGGAGAGTCATGCTATCGCAGTATATTTTTTAAATGTACGCTAGACTAAAAGATACAAAATGGAAGATAACATATAAAATTTAGGTGGCATTTATAAATTGTTTTGTTGACTGTACAAGGTTATATATTAAAAAAACATTTGCTTTTGTTTCGATGAGGAAAGTAAACGCAACCACAGTATCCTGGCATCAAATCTGTTGCGTGGCTCTAGCAATCATATATGCTAGATGCTTCCTGAGAAGAGATTTCAGTTATTTAAGTTGCAGATTGGGTTACCATTGCCAAAAATGCACAGTTGCTCCTTTGATTACTTTGCATGTTGTTTCCTTTTTATATTCTTTCTGATTTATACTTTTTAATCCAAAAGAAGTATGTGAAACCAGTCATTTAATGCATAATTTAGCTATTGTATTGTTATTATCTGCTTCTTAAAATAATTCACCATGTAACTTGGCATATAATAATAGTTACTTACTATGGAATTACTTAAGAATTGAATTTGTGTAGTCAGAAGCGGAGCTTGGCCTATTGCCCAGGCTGCCTGCGTTTTGCCATGCCTCCTCCTCCTCGTTCACAGTGGTTCAATCTAAATAAATGGGGGGAGAACGGGGGGCCGGAGATTACACGTTACACGTGTATGTGTGCAGCACATGCAGGAAGCAGCATGTGAATGGTTTCTGTATACTTTATGCATGTATGCTCCACTTGGCTTCGAGGTATTTTAATTTAAATGAGGAAAAAAACCCTAGAAGTTATAGTGTCTCAAACTGGCATGGAAAACATTTGTGATTTCTGGTAGTGCTGACCGCCTCCTTCCCTGAAATGATGGAGGAAACTGTCAGCAAAATATTTTAGGCTTGGGGATGAACTAAAAATCAGATTCACAACTTCATATTGTGGTAGGCCGCGGGCAATTTAATTAATTCAGACCTAAGGATACCAAAAATAAAAGAGCCACTTGATAGGACAATGTCTGAAATACAGGAACACGTAAACTGCATGTTGAAATTGTATCCTAGTCTGTGTAAGACGACTAACGGGCTTACCAGCTCTTTCTAAGTAGTGTTCATTTTCTGGGCACTTACTGTTTGTTTCTCAAAATATGTGGCATTTTGCCAGTTTAAGTCAAGATAGTAGACAATTTTCTCTAAGTAAAGAGTAACAGGATATCGTTACCAGCACAATATTCTCACGGCTGTACCACAGTATGCACAAATATACAGTTATTTCAACATAAATCAAACCCAAATGTTTACAGATTTACTACAGTTTGTATAGAGAGTGAGAAAGCCCAGCTTCTGAAATGTGTGGATAAAGAAGTTGTCTTTTAAAACCACGTGGTCGCATTTAGTAAGTAGAATATGCTGCCAAAGTTCCAGTGGTTCAAGCAAGAACTATAGAGGAGTTACAAGTTTTGTGATACTTAAATTTGATTACTACTGAAAGTATTTGTTAAAAGAATTTGCTTGGGTCTCCTAGTGTCAAATACAACGTGAATATTTCATGTTGACAGTTTCTGCTCCAAAGATCTCACTGTTCAAAGAAAACACGTTTCCACAGCCATGTGGAGGACATTGTATTTCTCAACAGTACATTAAAAAAATGAGAGTGCAGGGATTTAATTCAGATTTTAAAAAGGATTTGAACCAAAAAAGATTATTTTTGTTATGCTTTGTTTACTTCTGGAGGAACGCTGTGCCGTTTCTCCTTCCTGTTCTTGTTGTGCAGATGGGTCTTAACCACCAAACTCAAACCTCACAGGCAAATCTTGCTGTACTTCTGCTTCTTGCTGGGTGAACATGTGAGTTTAAAGTATCTGGCTTCCCAGTACTTCCTGAAATGAATAAAACTGCACAGCAGCCTGAGATTGCTGAGCTTCCGCTGTTTTATAAATCAAAACAGAGAAACAACCTTAGAAATCATTATAACAGAATGTTCATTCTGCTCTCTACAGTCTTCTCTCAGAATGGCACCTCGGTGCCGATTCCCGCATGAACAGTGCACAAATACTAATTCTAAACACAAACAATGAGCCAGGCCTGCCTAAACGCAAAGTTCGGAATACCGAGGTTATATAGTAGACTACCTGCAACTGAAAATGTTGATCAGAAAAAGATTTTTTTTTTAAAAAAAAAAATAGAGGTGTTTGAATGTGGATGTTTGGTTTTGGACTGTGGATGAAAAAAAATTAAATTTAAAAGTACCTCCAAGTTTTAGGGTATTGTTTTAAAAGCCACTGGTATTTACTAGTTGTAGTATACTTTGTTATACATGTAATTAATTAAATGCCCGTCCCAAATTGCAGTATGAATGAGAAAGTGGACTTCAGAAAAATAAGCCTTGACTGGAGAGAATCATCTGTTCTGTTTTGTAGTTGATTGAGTTTCTCATTCAATGTTTATATCACAGAAAGCAAAATTCACTTAGAGTTTATAGTAAGCTGAGTTTCTCAACTGTTGTACCTGCGTTATAGTACCAACCAGTTACCGTTGCCCCGTGAGAAGACGCTTCTGTTATAATGGACAGCAGGAGTCAGCTTTTGGAGAGGTTTTGCAGCCTTAAATACACCATTATACTGGAAAGGGCAGGCTTGTGCCAGGGAATGCAGTCGCTGAAGTTGCAGCCACTCGTGCAAGAGGGCAGTAGCCCTGATGGGGAGCTACAGATGCCGCAATGCAAATAATTGTGTACCGCACGCAGCGTCACGGTTGTTAAATGGCTAATGAATGTGTGAACCTGGCTTGATATTACCTAACAGCTCTTTGAAGACTTGCAATCACGCTTTATTGTTTATGTAAATTTATAGATTGTGCCTTGCCAGTACATGCTGCAGACAATGAAGGACGAACAGGTTTTCTACATTCAGCACTTGAAGTCGTTGGCGTTTTCGGTGTACTGCCAGTGCAGGAGGCCACTGCCCACGCAGATTCACATCAAGTCTCTCACAGGCTTTGGGCCAGCTGCCAGCATTGAGATGACCCTCAAAAATCCTGAGGTTAGTACTGATATCCAGAAAATAAAAGCCTGCTAATAAACTGTGACTACTTTTCTCAAATATCCAAAAAAAAGTAGAGAAAATATTCTTCGGAGTATTTTTTTCAAGGTACAGAAGGCAGTGATAACATAAAGGGAAAAGGTAAGCCAATACTAAATAGGAAATAGTAAGAAAAATGTCAGACTACTTGCTTTCAAAACGCTTTAAGCGGCTGGTTTTGAGTCATAACGTAAAAGGCTAAATTAAAGTTCAGTGTGACAGAAGAGAAAATATATGCCATTACCTGGGAATCTGAGGTATTTTGTAGTTTTAGTCTGTAGTTCTCCTACAAGAAAGTGTCTGTGTCCAACCTTTATTTCTATACCTATATATATGCATATATATGAAATAAGTTCCCGTGCCTAATTACAGATATTTATTTCCTGAGGTAAAGGAGAAATCCCCGTATTTCAGTGGGCTTATCTTTCATCTGCTTTTTAAACAGTAGATATTCAAGCCCGGTTTCTGGAATTCCAGGGATTTCAAAAGAAGAACAATCCATCCTCCTTTCCATGAATGTTTTTAATTCTTTGAGAAATAACAGTGACTTTTATTTAGATTTAATGGACCGACTAGACACTTGGGTAAAAATATGCTTGTTAGGGTTTACAAACTTAGTTTCAAAGTCATCATAAAACCATCCTATCAGCATGTTTCATTACGTGGGTAAAACCATAAGCTCTCACTGAAAATTTCTAAAAGCAGTATCACCCCGGGCGTCTCCTCTTCACATTCTCTCCTCGTGCCTCCCTCAAAAAGGGATCTGTTCAGCAGGATGGATTTTGCAGCAAGTCATAACAGTCGTACTTCAAGCAATAAACTTGCAAGACCCTTGCAAGCATCTCCCTCCCTTTAATTAACGTTCCCCCACCGTTGCCAGGGTGGTTTACCTCTACAAAGTGACACGAGCAGAAATACGATACCCCTTAATGTCTCTAGGAAAACACCGCGACGTACTTCTCTAAGCTGATTAACTTGCACTTTGCATTTCATATTTAATGTGCTGAAGAGACAGAAGACACCAAGTAAGGGGCGAGTGTTTTCATGAGCAGCTTTCATTTAGCGTACTTAATTAATCAGATGTCTGCTTTTTCCATTTTACATGCATTTGCTCCCAGTCTGCACTGCAGACTTCCAAACTTAGCCTGAAAAATTAAGAAAATACCCTGACCATTTCTAAATTATTGAGCAAGTCTCATCAGGCCCCTCGTGTTTTTTCTTCAGCGAGGAGTTATAAAGCAGAGATGGGTTTGGGCCCGACCATCTGCAAAGCAGCTCTGCAGAAGACGACGTGGGGATCCTGTTGGACAGGTTGAATGTGAGCCAGCAACGTGCCCTTGCAGCAGAGAACCAACAGCAGACAGGGCTGCATTAGGAAGGGTGCTGACAGCAGAGCAAGGGAGGGGATGGGATTATTCTCCTCTCCTTGGCACTGGTGAGGCCTCACCTGGAACGTACTGTCTGGTCCCAGGCTCCTCAGTACAAGAGACATGGACATACCAGTGCAAATCCAGGAAAGGGCCACAAAGATGATTAAGGGATGGGAGCATCTGACAACGGGAGGGGATGCTGAGAGAGCTGCAGTTGTCTGACCTGGAGGGCTCTGATAAATGCGTACAAATACCTGATGGGAAGGGGTAAAGAACATGGAGTGAGGCTCTTCTCGGTGGTATCCAGTGATGTGACAAGAGGCGGTGGGCACAAATTGAAAACCAAGAAATTTTGTTTAAAGAAAAAAAGCAAAACAAAACCAAAACTCACTGTAGGAGTGACTGAACACTGGGACTAGTTGCACAGGCAGGCAGAACATCTCCATCACTGGAGATGATACCCAATATCTGTATGTCCAGTGATGGAGATGTTGAGAGTCCTGTGCAACTTGCTCTGATTGGCCATGCTTTGAGCAGGAAGATTGGACCAGATGATCAGAGGTCCTTTCCAGTCTCAACCTCCGGTATTTTATGAATTTTTTTTTTTTTTTTTAGAATAACAGCTGGATTTAATGACTTATTACTGTCAGACTCTGCAGGAGGATTGCACATTATTTGTATTATTTACAATACTAATTTGCTTCTGCTCATCATTAAATGGTGTTGAATGGCCTTGATTTTCATAACCTTTTACAGGTTGGTTTTCTGAGGGGTGAGTGATAGTTTGTTTCTTAAAGAGAAGCACTGTCACATGTACAGCAGATCTGACGAAATAGTTCAGTTCTGATTTGAAAACCAAAATATTTCTGAAATTAAACTGTGAGCTGTAAGACTTAAAGTATTTCTGACATCATGCCTGATGTTCATGCAAGTATGTTATACTAATGGCTAGATAGAGAACCCTACGTGAAGTCTGAGCCCTACCTGAGTCCTTGGTACCTCACATCAGTCCGTTGTTCCGTAGGCAGTAGAGGAATGAACAGTGGAGAGCGGATGGCATCAATTTTAGCAAAGGGATGTACAGAACAGCAAGGTTAAACTCCTCACTGTTTCAGAGATTGGTATCACCCAAAGTCCAAAGACTGTTTTCATACCTTAGTTTCCTGTGTATAAAAATAGATCTTTAGATAAGGTTTGAAGTGTATCAGTTCTAACCAGCAGAAATGAATTATCTATAGCCACCCTTTCCCCAATATCTCTCTTGACTAGGAATGCCTTGAATTTATTTATTGTTTCAAACTCTTTTTTTTTCCGTACTCACTGCCAATCTGTGTTGGTGTGTTTCTTGCATTAAATAGTTTTTGCTATATCTGCTGATGATTGTGTTGATTTTATTGCAGAGGCCCAGCCCAATCCAGCTGTACTCACCTCCTTTCATCCTGGCACCCATCAAAGACAAACAGACAGAGCTGGGAGAAACATTTGGAGAAGCCAGTCAGAAATACAACGTGCTGTTCGTTGGATATTGTTTGTCTCATGATCAGCGTTGGCTGCTTGCGTCCTGCACTGACCTTCATGGTGAATTGTTGGAAACCTGCATAGTTAACATTGATTTACCAAACAGGTAGAGACCTGGATTTTTTTTTTTTTACGCTGTGTCTGGGTCTGTAGTTGCCATCCCTCACTCTCATTAGTTTCTTGCACATCCCTGATAATGTTACCATGATAACATTTCAGTTTGCACTTTTATAACTTATAAGCTGCAGAGAAAGCAAGTTCCAGTGTTACACTTGTTTTACAAATGCTACCTACAAATCTTGCCCTGAAGAACAACTGGTAGGTTGCTCAGCATGTTGACACCTCACTGCAGTAACAGTACTGAAAGCAGACACATAGTTTTTCTGCTGCTTGTTGGTAAAAGCTAAGTTAGGCACTCCACAGAACTGTAAGAACTACGGAGGGTAAGCAGTGAAATAATTATATAGGAAAAAAAAAATCTAAATGACTCTTCTTACTTTTTTTTTTCATTCCTTAACCTCCAGGTCCCGGAGGAGCAAGTTGTCTGCACGTAAAATTGGTCTGCAGAAGCTGTGGGAATGGTGCATTGGTATTGTACAGATGACATCACTGCCTTGGAGAGTTGTCATCGGGCGGCTCGGCCGTCTGGGCCACGGGGAACTAAAAGGTAGGGAGTGTCAGTGCTGTCCCTGCCTGTGGTTTGGGAATGGAGACATGGCCTTAGTGCGCAGTGCAGGATGACTTACAGAATTGATCATGAACCTTCAAAACCAGAAAATTGAGAGTGATAATCCTACCTGGGGACTCATTTTTTTTCTCTTGATTTGTATAAACAATTTCCTTGCTTGTACACTGGGCTTGACTTTACTCCCTCAGGTCTTGTAGATGTTGTGTAGGTTAACTAGTATTTGCAGAGTGTATTTCCAAGTGGAAGTCCTGAGTGTGTGAATTCCTGTCTCTTTGCTTACGTGTCAGGTATTCCAGATTTGCTAGTTTGCAGAGCCACCCACCTTGTTTACATGGGGGGCAGTTCAGAGTAGTACGGTGTTAAAGAAATGCTAAGCATGACTAATATTTTGCTATTTTCGTGCAAGTGCTGGCTATTTCAGAACGCCATTACGTTCTATCATAATGTTATTCATTTCAGACTGGAGTATCCTCCTTGGGGAGTGTTCCCTGCAGACAATCAGCAAACAACTAAAGGAGGTGTGCCGCATGTGTGGCATCTCGTCAGCAGACTCTCCTTCTATCCTCAGTGCCTGCTTAGTTGCCATGGAGCCGCAGGGGTCATTTGTTGTGATGCCAGGTAAATTTTATCCACCTCTTTAAATGTCAATGAAACTTCTCTTCTTCTATCATGTTTATCACACCAGCACGTTCATTTTGGGAGATTTTTGAGTCCAACAAGATGACCTTGACTAGCAGGCCTAAATGTGGTAGAAAACAGGTTGAGCCAGCAGCATTCCCAAAAATATTAGGAAGAGATGCTACCTTGGGAGTGTAGGCTCCTGGGGGAAAAATGACTGTATGCCACTGTCGAATTGGTGACCTTTTCCTTGGAGAGGTCATCTTTTCAGGTAGACCAGTTCTCATCAGCCAGGAGGACTGCAGACAGTGAAAGGCTCCACAGCGTGAAAGAGTAGGAGCCTGTGTAAATGGGAGTAAGGACAAGCCTACGTCTCAATTCATGTGCCTAAGTTACGTGGAGAGTTCTATTGTAAGCAGCAGTCCCCAGAGTTAACTCAAAATAAAATTAAATTTTGAAGTTCCCTTTACTTGTTGTATTACGTAAGCACATACTTTTTAATGTATGTGGTGACATATCCTTACAAACTACTCTAGGTTTTAAAGTTTAGAAATAAAAGATGACTACATGGAACGGAATTAAACAAGCTTGAAAATTACTCATCAAGTTCAATAATTTTCAAAGCAGAGATTTTGTAACGTGAGAAAATAGATGGCAAGTTATGCTTTTTTCATGTCCCCCGAAGTGGGGTGTATTTCATAATTATAGATGTGTGTGTCAAAACCAAATTTAACTTGCTCATTTAACAAGTAAATCTTTGATTAAGGGGCAGCAGAATGCAAGGAAAGGTGTGGCATTGTATGGGAATTCACATAGCTAAGCTTTATCTATATAATTTGTGATCTTAATTTCAAGCTCTTCTAGTAATTTATTCCTTTTAAGATTAAAAACCTTAAAACACGTGTATTAGCTTGCAAGCCCAGATTAGAGGCACAGAAATTTAATTGAACACAGAACGTGTATTCTGAAGATGATGCAAATTAACATCTCTGCCATTGCTTCTGTCCTGGAAGATGCTGTCACTATGGGCTCAGTGTTTGGCCGGAGTACAGCGCTGAACCTGCAGTCGTCGCAGCTGAACACTCCGCAGGACGCCTCCTGTACTCACATCCTGGTTTTCCCAACCTCTGCTACTATCCAGGTAGCACCAGCAAATTACCCCAACGAGGACGGGTTCAGCCCTACTAATGGTGAGTGAGCGCGTCTCCAGCGTGAGGTGAAATACTTGCAAATGCTCGGTGAACCGTTCAGAACATGCGCAGAGCTGTACTGGTCATGGATGAAAACAGAGTGGAGCGGTGTTCTCCCATGGACCCTACACCACCCTCATTTAATTTAAGGAGAACACCACTGTACTTGAGAGTTACAGGACAAAATGCTGTGTTTTCTCTGAAACCTGTTTTCAGATAATCGTACCGATCTATTCCAAAAGCGATAGAGACCAATCGATACGTGCAGTAGCCCAAACTACAGAATAATTGTCTGGTTGTTGTGACTCAGTCAGGCCAACTTCGTTTTTTGTAGTAGTGGTTCACTTCATGCTGTTGTGTACAAACCTTGTGAGGAAGGAGGTACTTGTTTGAGAATTTTAATCTTCCTGTAAAGCAGGCAAAATAGACCAACTGGAGAATTCTTCTGCTAGCAGCTTGCTTTTTCCAGCATATTTAACCCTATAGTTTGTGTCAGCAAGACTCTGGTTAATACTTTATATCAAATAAGTATTTTCCTAACTGTTTTGCCATAAATCCTTAAAAATGACTGTAAAATAATTTAAACCAAGAGTAACTACAAACATTTACAACAGAAGTATTTCATGAAGAGGAAAGTTACAGCATAGAGAGGAAGAAAGGCCCGCTATTTTTAATGAAAGTCTGCTTTGATCTGTTCCTCCTGGAATTTCAGCGGGCCTCAGAAGGGAAGTTACCCCTCTTAATACTTAAGCAGCTGTCCTTTCAAAGCCCCACAATCCTGACTGAATACTGTGCTGACAAATATTTAACCTGCATTAACCTGCCCTTTAGTGCTGCAGATGCTAATTAGAATCGGGTACAAGAACCGGCGTTTTCCAAAATGGTGTTAAATTTAATTTTCTTAACTCTGTTCTACTTAATCATTAAACTGCTTCCTATGCTATTAGCCATCTCATTTATGCTTTGGAGGCTAAGCAGAGCATGACATTAGTTCTGTTTGGTTTACTGAGGTTGTAGGACAGAAGTTAATAAACTTAAGTTAATTCATTGCTCTTGCATCCAGTATTTCTCTTCAGAAGAAGAAAAAAAACAACCACCTGCCTATTTCAACACTAGGACTTCAGGTGAAATTAGTTCAAGACACACATTCTTTTCCATTTTCATGTGGAGCAAATTACTCTTTTTCAAGATAAATTATTATAATATGTAGAATGCATGCCTCTTGTTTAGGGCTCCATGTGTTACAGTATAGATTTGGCTGCAATTCCAGTGAATCCAGTTAATTCAGACAGCTCCCATTGTCCCTTTCTGTCCCCTAAAATGTACTTTAAATGTCATTATGCTGTTTAAACGTCTTTGCCTGCTGAGAAATCTGAGTAAGGAAAAATCCCATAAACCATATTGGGATGCTTGTCATTCTTTGCTCTGCGTTTACAATGTCTTAGCTTTCCATCACGTAAATCACGCGTGGTATCGTGACCTGCGGTTCAGATGGCTGAGCAATGGAATGTACTTCTCACAGAACGCAAACACGTTTTCACTGGATCTTTACGCCCCTCCCACATATTAACATAAACCCCATTAACATCCAAGTTATGATAATACAGAAGTATTTAATTTCTGAGATAAAAGTAAAATGTTAATAGCTGCATTGTAGGAAATCCTGGTGCAGTATTTGAAATAATCGTGGGCGCACGTCGCGTGTGAGTGTGGACAGGCCCTGCTGCCCTCACTGAGTCTGGGAGCAATTTCCTCGAAGCTGCCAGGGCTGCTCCCGGGCCACTCTGAGCACACGAGCCAGCGCGCTGCTGCCAGGCACTGGAAGCCTGAAGAGCAGCACTTGATGACAGTAACGTGTAGGTTTGCTTAATGTATTTCAGGTATTTTATTAATGGATTTCTGTGAGCAACTGCAGAGGTGTCATTTTTTCCTGTTACAAAGTTCCATTTGGATTTTTATTAAGCTGATATGTTCACTCTATGACCATTGTTAAAACTCATTATTTTAATAGATGTCTGCCAGCTTTTCCTTTCAAGCCTGTGTGGTTGCAATCAAAGGTACTAAGAAGGATTAAACAGTAAAGTTCTTTATCTTTGCTTTCATCTGTCTCAATAATATGTAAAAAAAAAAAGATAATAAAGAGAATGGTAATAAATCACAAAAATTTTGTAACAAAGATGAGTACAGCACATTGGAAATTATTTTTCTTTCTTTTCCTTTTCAGATGACATGTTTGACCTCCCATTCCCAGATGACATGGACAATGACATCAGAATTTTAATAACAGGGAATCTTCACTCTTCACCAAATTCCTCCCCGGTTCCTTCCCCTGGATCACCAATTGGCATTGGAGGAGGAAATCACTACCCCCACAGCAGGGTAAGGCTCTAGCACTTAAGGGCATGTGCTACTTAAAACACAAAAAAGACTCAAATCCTCCAAACAATTTTTACCTGTAGATTGTCCAACATAATTAGGTCAAGAGCAAGCAGAAAGTAACATTAAAATTGGGGTGCTGGTTAAATATTGTAGAAGATGCCTCTGCCTTGACTATTTACATCTCTAAAGTTAATTGTTAGTGTACAAGGTAATTGAGAGGAAGAGATACACGTTATTTTTGTGTGGCAGAGCTGTATCTAATGACCCTGTATAAACTTAATCTGTACTCACACATTTTTTTTCTGTAAAATCACATGGAATGTCCCTGGCACAAAGTGACAAGTCTTTGAAAGGCAGATGTGACAGCTCTGTTCACATGAATTTCTAGGGGAGGCAAGAAGGGAGATAATTCTCCTAATAATGAAACCCTGCCCATAGAAACTCCGCAGGTGCTGGATGTTTATGCAAATGCTGTTTTCTTAGTAAAAATTACCCCAGAGCACATAGCGTTTGGAAGGTATTTTTGTTTGAAGTGGCTTTTATAAAGTTGGTTCCAACACCAGTGATTACTTAAAATGCAAATTATTTTTGGTAATTCAAGGTATTTTTTTTAATCAGCTTTGGCATAATTTGGATCACGTTTGATGGAGCTCTTTTCCTCATACATTTAAATGTCTAAGAGACCTAGCTGTACTCTTCAAATGGTTTCCATCTCAAGCACGTAGGAGTTGATGCTTCATCATTTCCTGTGGAGAAGTTTTGTTCTAGAAATAGTACGTGTAAAGCAGTAGCATATTACTAAATAATACAGTATTTTAGTAAAGAAACAGGCTAACTTTTATACAAGAGCAGACAACCCTCTGCATGTAAAAGTTTGGGTTTAGTGGTCTGTAATGATTCAGGTAACGGGATCTGGATCTGTGACTGTCGCTGGTGGCTTTAAGCAGTCTCGTCAAGAGAAACTACACATCTGGTACGAAAGGAAGTACAAAACAGATCTCAGAGGAAGTATATGTACAGCTGGGTATTTGCCTGTGATTTGCTACTCATTCAGGCTCTGTAACAAAGTGGTGCATTTTTCTAAACATAAGTAAGGTATCTTAGGAAAAGAATTCTCACTCGCTGAGAATGACTAAATGGTGTTAGCTTCACCACCTGGAAGGAAAAAGTCCTGCCTCTGTTTTCCTTGCAACCTCTGCCAAAATGCTTCAATGGTCAGCTTAATACAGTCTGTGAGGAAAAATCACTTCTGCATCAGCCACAGAAATGCTCCTACGGTATTTTGTGATTTCAGTACACAACCACCTTACCCGTGTTAATGCTGCAAGCCACTTTTCAAAGGCTACATAATTGCCCATTACTGTCGTTTGGTTATTTCCAACTGGTGTGTGGGCAAATGCAAAGTTTTAAATTCTGTTGCTAAACCCTCCAGCCATAAATCACAACTCGTAGCTCATTACAATCTCTCTCTCTTATTTAGTTCATTCAACAATCTCTGTTCTGCATCACTTCTAGAAATGCATTTACAAAAGTTATTCTCAGTGGAACTCCTTCCAAGTGGCTTAAGCACAGCCCTGAAAGGTTAATGACCAGAGAGCTGAGTCCTGGACAAGCCACTCATAGAAGAACCTGTCATACTAATTCAGTTTAACCATTAACAAGGGCCTAGTAATTGATGTGTAATTTTTGGTTTTAAAAAAGCAACAGCGTGTGATCATTACCTTGTGGGTCAGGGAAGGTCAAGCCTTCGTCCGTGTAACCCGTAATTGATTGCTGCAGTTCAGCAGTGGAAGTCCTGATTGCTCCGTTTCAAGGTTTGCCGTTAGGCTTTGGGTGCCCAAGCCAGGTGAGCTGCAGCCTCCTCCAAGCTTTATGGAGTGTTAAACTTCATTTGATTCCTGATCAAGATACTGCTGTTGGAGAAAGACCTGCTCAAAGGACTAGCAGTGAAGGCTTTGTGGTTAAGCCAGTTACTTTGCAGTGGAATCTTTTTTTTTTTTAAATTTTATTGACTTAAAAGATGTTTATGGATTAAATGAACTGCTACTCCAGTTCTTCTGGGATAAGTTGCAAGCTAAAATAAGCTTTGGGTTTTTCCTCTATGAAATAAAAGTAAAAGCAAAATAATAGTGTTTTGTAGAATCACAGAATGGTTTGGGCAGGAAGGGACTGTTAAAGCCCACCCAGTCCAACCCCCCTGCAAGGAGCAGGGACATGTTGATAAATAAGGATACGTATATACACACACACACACAGGGTGAGGCAAGCAAGTTCCCACCACGCGTTCCTATCCAACAGCCTCAGGTCTGGAAGGTTCATCGAGGTTCTACTCTACAGAAATAAAATCACAAACGTATATGCTGACTGGCAGTGACTCACAGTCTGATGAAATTAGTTTTACAGCTGGTTTCTCGTTCTTTAACTCTCTCCTCCCCAAATAACTGTTTGGTCCGTATAAAAGAAGATGAGTAACTAATACTGAAAAAATACAGTCTATAAAGAAATGAGTAAGTGATATAAATTGAAAAGCAGCACAGCTGTTTCTTTTTCCCCACACTTCCCTGGCTTGGTAGTACACATGTAAACAAAGCACAGGATCTTCTGTCCGGTATCCATGGCAAGGAATAGCAAGTGTAGCATTTTATTTCCTAAGCTATCAGTGTAACTAACTGAAAAAGCAAACACAACCAGGCTTATCAAGGTGCAGATACTCTCTGTTCTTCAGTATTGGAGTGTGTAACGCATCCTTCCACCAGCTGAAGTCAGGAGGATCCGCAGTGCCGGCTGCTGGGTTTGGTACGAACGGGAACAGCCTCAGGCTTTCTGAACTGGTCAGTGCTGGTCTGCTCTGTGCATGCACACAGGAAGCTGTTCAGGTTCACAGCCACAGCCTCGTCCCTCTAAGTTACTCTGTAGCATCAAATTCCACATGTCCTCGGGTCAATTTAGGAGGTTAACATTGCTGTTTGGGAATCTAAAGGGATTCTGGAACATAAGGCTGGAGAACCCAACGACGGGGAAAAAAGGAAGGGACTGGGTAACTGTGATTAAGATTCATGAATGACTAGAGGACAGCTCATTGATAACAGGATTAAATACTGAGCACTTAGTAAACAAAATAAATGTTATTGGAGTGGGGTGTAACGACATAAAATGACAAACCTGCCTTTTCAACTCTTCTTTCAGAGTCAAGGGGAACGTCTCCTTTCCAGGGAAGCCCCCGAAGAGCTGAAGCAGCAACCCCTTGCTCTCGGATACTTCGTATCAACTGCCAAAGCTGAGAATCTTCCGCAGTGGTTCTGGTCATCCTGTCCTCAGGCACAAAACCAGTGTCCCCTCTTCCTGAAGGTCTGTCTTGGCATCCTTTCACAGGGGAAGGAGAATTCTAACCTATGAATTTTCCTTGAAAATGCTGGCTGTGCACATGACCACAACTGTGACAGCAGTAGAAATGGAAATGCAATTTTAGGTTTAAATTTACTTAAGATAGCTGGCTATTAAAACTTAATTCTCTGTTCCTAAAGCCCTTACCTGAGAATTGAATACTTTGGCAGCTTCTAAATACTGAATCATCGAAGTTGTATCCAGTATTAGAGAAGTGTCCCAGTTTTCATTTTCAGTCAGCCTAAGTCAGAAAGGAGCGTAGCACCTCCAGACAGAGCATGTCCTGTCCATTTCTATTTCCCTGGTTGTAAAAATTGCAGAGTGGAGTCTGTTGTGTCAGAGTGAACCTGGTACCTTCCATTCCAGAACTGCTGGTGCTTCTGGTGCATACAGCGGAATTGGTTCAACTCCTAGAGATTCACTGATCCCTGTAGAGTGGGCTGCTTATTTGAATGAATCAAAAAATGTGAACTAGTGAGCATGGAACGAAGGTGAAAAATCTGCCTTTAATAGCATCACATAACTACTGGAGCAAACAACACACAGAATAATAAAGATAGTACCACTTACTTTATCCATTCCCAGCTTAATTGACAAACTAAACATTTTTGCAAGTCTCTTAACTAAATTCTCTCATCCATATCTGTCAGGCAATTATCAGAGCAAAGGTGTTCAGTATTTCTCAATTCTTTCCTCATGCAAAACCAGCAGTTTTAGGCCCGATGGTAACAATGACTCGCAGTCAGCGTGGCAGCCTTGACGTTTAGCGTAGCACCTCCACCAGCAAAGTGCTGAACCATCTTCCCTGCACTCTGCACGGACAGATTTCCCTGAAGTTTGTGCTTTGCTTTAAACCGACAGAGTGGAGATCGCAAAATAATATGAAAAATAAACCACTGTGCTTTTGGAGCTAGAGGTGAAGTTTTATGCCAACCTTAAAAGCACCCTTTTTTAGTGAATGAGTAATCTAAAGACTGTTTCAGTTCCAGCAGTAGAAACGTAGTCAGCAGAGCTTCAGGCAACTTGATGAATTCCTTCCGTGAGCTTATACCAGATCTGTACTAGAGAGAAGGAGCCACCACCCTTCCCTGCACCACCACCCCCAGCCCAGCACAATTGCTCTCTCAGATCTAGGCTGAATTAAATGTTTAATTTGACTTGGAACACACTGTTTTGGTTTGGACAATTTTTAATAAAAGCAAGAGGCTGAATTCATGCAGTAACTTGTACACTGTTCAGTGAGCAGGGGGTGCTGTCTCATTTATGCCATACAGCGCTGTAATTAGGAAACTGGTATGGCATGCGAGGCATACGGATTCGAGTCATCTTTGGCTGATTTGGATTAAGTGGTTTTGTGCTAAAGAATTCACCTCTAATGCGCGTGCCGTAGTGGGAGGAGTATAAACAAGAGGTTTTGCCTCGGCAGGCTGTGCGGTGTGTGGGGCTCTATCCATCCGAAAGGCTTCCGTGGCTGCCCTACCCCCAGCACGTGGTCAATATGAAATCCCTTTCCTGCTCCTGTAGCAACTAACGCACAGGCCTTGCTCCAGAAGAAAGATGAGAGAGACTGGGAAAGCATACCAGCAGAGAGCTGGGCAGAGGCTGCGCTACTGGGTGGACACCCCACCTCTGTGTGGTGCTCTGTGATGGGAGAACTTGAAGAATCAGAATGGTTTGTTACTGAAATACCAAAAGAACCACTGACACATCCTGAGTGTTTCCCATCAACACTTCTTCCCTAAAATGAAGAACAGAATTCAGCCTTCTTTTTTAAAGGTCCTTGATTCCAGTCAAAAAGCGAAATCAGTTTATTATGGAACCTTGAAATGCATGTGGTCATGATGGGTTCAGGAAAGAATTGCCAACTTTCCATGCTGTCCTGAGACAATTCAGAATCTATTTGTTCACTGTGAATCTTTAGAAGTACTTGCTACATGAAGAGTTAATTTGTGATTTTTTTCCTTTATACAGGCCTCCTTGCATCACCATATCTCTGTTGCGCAGACAGATGAGCTTCTACCTGCCAGAAATTCTCAGCGAGTTCCTCACCCCCTTGACTCTAAAACGACATCAGATGTCTTGAGGTAACGTCTTTTAGGTTTTGCATTTCCTCCCTAAGGATATGGGGTCTGAGCTCTGGAATTTCAGAGACACCTGTTCTTTTCAACCTGCCAGAATTATTTCTTAGCTTTATCAACAGCTTAGAACTGTGCTATGCCCTACATGTGTGTCTCAGAGCAGTGGGCAACTCTTGCTGTAGCTGCTAGCTCCACCACTGAAGAGCAGGACTTTGAGGGTTACTTCATCAGTAACTGCTGTACAAAACTGTGTGAAGAGAACTTACACACAGCCTTGCTGTACCAAGGGGACGCCTTGGTTTGCCTCCCAAAGATTGTTCTGTTTACCTGGTGGGGACTGAATAAGATCTGCTTTATGAGACAGCATGCAGGGTGGAACACACCAGGGAACAAACACGTACGTTTCACCCAGCAGTGAGTATCATCAGGAAACATGAAAAATAACGTAGACTAAGAAAACTGATGGTGTATGCATTATCGTAGAAGATTGGAATTTGCATCCTGTTAGAGGACTGAGCTGTCACAGCTGTCCTGAGGTACTGTCTTTGTTTTGAGGAGGAGGATGCAATGCACAGGGATAGAATGAGATACAAAAAACAGGCACAAGTTACAGCATGAGAAATTCTAACCAGATACAGGGTCCCACAAAAGATGTGATCAAATACCGGCACGGGTTGCCCAGAGAGTCTGTGGGACCTGCACCCGTAGAGGTGTGCTGGTAACCACCAGCGTTAATGCAGCCGGAGGGTCCTCATGGCGTTGTATCTCCGGGATGGACCAGAGATAAGTTTAAGTAGATCTTCTATAAAAGACAAGAAGGAAAGGAGCAACCAATTCTGGTTTTATTTCTCTCCGCGTTTCTCTTCTGCAGGTTCGTGTTGGAGCAGTACAATGCACTGTCCTGGCTCACGTGTAACCCTGCCACTCAGGATCGCAGCTCCTGCCTTCCTGTCCACTTCGTGGTGCTCACTCAGTTGTACAATGCCATCATGAACATACTTTAATAGATAGAAAAGCACTTGTTCTTCTGGCGTATTCTCCCCTCAACCTGAGAAACGTGCCACAGTCTGCAAAGATCACAATTTTGCTTCTCTTCAGACCAGTCCTGTGCTGTGCTTCTGTTCCTCCAAAAGCACATGTGAATTCTGCAGTGTTCGAAACTAAACTACCCATTAACATCTCTGGCAGCTTCAGTCCAAAATCTGGGAACATCCGAGAACAGTGAACACAGAGTAACCTCAAGCCAGTGTTAGTTTGGTGGCCCAGTAACTACTGGTCAGTGTGATTATTTTTTTTTAATATTTTATTTTTTTAAGGAAGACTACAGTATCTTTTTGCATTAGGAACTCTGATAAACAACCAAGAGTAGTTTCAGCCCTGCAAGTAAAAATCCTTTGTAGTGACCAGTTTGGGTTGTCCAAAACTTGTTTTGTTGTTTGATCATCATAAACTGGGACTTTGCAGGAGAAAAAAACAAACCACAAACCCACACAGTTGTAGTCTCGTATAAATATTGGAGTTTTCTGTCTACCTGGAGTTCCTGTCAGAGTGGATTGGGATGAATGCATGCATTTGTTACCTGTCCATGTAGATATGAATGGTCTGGAGATACTTTATTTATTTTTAGGTTTGGGGAGGGGAGGGATTAAATTATAAAGGACCAGGAACAGTAGAATATCTTAAAAATCCAGCTCCGTTCCACTGTAGGGTTATTTATCTACATACCTCTCACTCTTCTGACCTAGAAATCAGAAATGAAGCTAATAACAATCAAAGTCCAAGCTGGGAAGGGAAGAGCATTCCGGTAAGGATGTGCTGGTGTTTTAGGGAATTCTCACCTGCATTTAGCCTGGTTACAGCAAGCAATGGCCAGCGTTTAATGAAGGATAACACTACCTAATGGAAGAAGAGTGAGTGAGAGGTAGGGAGGAAAAATACTTTAAAGCCCAATTTAAGGGCAAATGGAAAGTGGTAAATTAATCTATTGTAGAGCTATGATTGAAATATATTTCCAGTGAATTTAGTCATGCTAGAAAACTATTTACTGAAACCCAAGTCGCCCTTTAATTCTGGGCAGACTCGTCCATGTACATATCCAAAAATATGGTTTTTGTTTACACTAAATCAGTTACAAATCTGGTGTATTTTTTCTGACTATAGGAATATTATTTCAAAGAAATAATTTTTAAAAATTATATCATTAAATTAGTACTTGAAGTTATACCACTGTGGTGGAAAAGTTACTTTGTTTAGTAAAATGATTGCCATTTTAAAGGTTAATGGCTAATTGAAGTATTTTTATGACTCCTTCATTCCAGGCTTCAAGGGGTTTATATTTAAACTCCATTTTCTAATGTTTGTTGTTGCACTGTGCAGCAGGCATGGACTGCCTTACGTGAGGGGTCGGGCACTTTGATCAGGCTGTGTGACCTAGTTATCTATCTGTGGAGAAAAAAAACTACCAATTTTAAAGTTCTTCCAAAAGACTTTCATCTTCTGGTTAAAAAAAATGAAATTCTATGATTTTAAAAAGTATTTTTCTTGAGATAATGTAACATTTAAAACAAATTATATAAAATAAAAAAAAAAAAAGAATTGCTTGTGTAATGAGAAGGTGAAGTCAGAGAAGTAACCTGTAAATGGATTATCTCATTCTCTGCACCAAGCCTCCCATGTGGGAATCCTCTTTGCAATGTATAGGTTAAAAAAAAAAAAAAAAATCTGATATCAAACCATTTGTATCTAATGTGTACAGTGTAAAATTGACTTTAAAAATATTGCAGTACTATTTTTTCTTAATCAGAAAAGAAAATTCTCAAGGCCTTTTGAAGAGCATAAAAAGATGAAGATTGTAAACTTGTATAAAAAAATTTAACTTGGGGAGGAAAAAATGTAAGTAGACATTTGTAATCTTTTACCATTTGGGGGTTATTTGTTCCCAGGATTCATCTGAACTTTGGATTCTTATTTTGTTTGTTCTTTTTAAATGGGCCGTTTTTATCCAGGGGCGTTTCTTCCCCAGAAACCTGGTTCTAAGCAAAAATTAAGAATAAAAAAAGGGCAGCAAGGAGTAGTTTTCATCTGGTGTCTTTTATTTAATTTTTTTAAGTTAAGAGAAGCTGGTGACATATTTATACGTTTTTGTGCAAAATAAATGAATGGCAATAGATTTTAAAGAAAAATCTTATGTACTTCAGTGTGAAAAGTTCTGTATAATATTTCCCTTAAATATGCATTATTTTACTTGTGAGTTTTTTACTGAATTAATCTGAAATGTACAAGCCCTGGCTTTCCTACAGAGTGAAGAAAGTTATTTTATTTTTTTTTTTTATTTCTAACTTTGGAAATTCATGCCTAAATCAGAATTATTATTACAGTTGTTTGAGCTAAAGGGAGAGGGAGGGGGTGGGAATGTCCAGCATGCTTGTATGTATATTTCAGAACCTTTTTTAAATGTAAAAGCTGTACATTTCTGGGGAGTTCTGAATTTCTTTTTGGTTTTTTTTTTTTTTTTTTTCTCTGAGCATTTTGCAGTGAGCTTCTTTTATATATAGCCGACAATTTGAAAGAAAACAAAAAAAAATGTGAAGTTCATTTTAAATCTACAGTATATCGCTGGTACAATACACTAAAAAAAGACTTTGATAAAAAGAAACAATAATAATAAAGACCTCCATTTTAAATGTCATTCATATATACCTTGTGGATGAGAGCTATATACTTTTACACACTTTTTTAGATGAATAAATTATTGAATTACTGAAACTGTTGGTGGAGTTTTATTCTTATGCGTATTTTCCTTAACTCTTATGTTTTAGCATTCCCAGTGAAGGAGGGTCTGCGTTACAAGGTATAGATCCACAAATGGAACTGAAGTTAAAGGCTCTTTAATATTTATTTACTTTGGAGACACTCACTGCTGCCTTCCCTGATTCACCCAGTGCCTGCCTGCCTTTTGGATTTGCTGCGCGTTGATAAAGGATTTGTCAGGATCCCTTTCAGGGTAACAAGGCTCATGAGAATGTAAGGGTGTGTATAAGTGTATAGGTATAGAGTATTAAGGTTCACACTGCAACAGGACTTATAAAAAAAATTTAAATCAAAGCAGACCAGAATAGTCATTCTATTTAAAGAGGAGATTTGGTGCCACAAATGTAAATGCCGAGATGAACAGATTTAAAATTCCGCCAAATGGGGCGGGTGGAAGCAGCCTGGGGATGATCTGGTGACACATGAGCAGTAGTTGCTTTACGTTAGCAACGTGAATCACAGGAGCTCCGTCAATTACAGATGAAATTCCTCTGTACACACCAGGTAAGTCTTTAACAGGGGAGCTCAACGGCACAGCAAAGTCTGGTAACCTCCTCCCCGCTGTAGATGAGATATCTGAAGTGCGGTCAGCCCCAGATGAGACACATTCTGTATTTAGGAAGTTCATTTCTAAACACAGATGTGCAAAAAAAAAATTATAAATTAACGACTAGACCCTAAGCCCTTTCACAGCGCTACACCTTAACAAGACCAGAGGTCTATTTTGTGTTCATCTGTAAGAATAGTTCTGAAAAAACTTAAAACAGACTCTTCAGATAACACATTGTTTTCTGTACTTAAAGAAGTGACAAATCTGTGACCTCCCTAAATATATTTGAAATATCATATCCCTTGCATTACTCTTGAACGAGAAAAAACAAGCTAACTACAACCTGCCCCTTCCTTTCTTTCTGGTTGTAACTACGCCATCAGCTGTGGCCAGCCTGTGCTGCTGGAGGGAGCCATGTGTTTCAGCAGTGGTGACTGTCAAAGGGAGATAAGAGTTTCTGCAGACCCAAAAAAGCTTTTAGACCTGATCTTTGTAGCTTGCTCTCCTGCAAAGTACACAAAAAGAATTCATTTTCCATGAAGAGATGGAGCCCACGCTTGCATCCACTCAGCTCCTGTGACTACCAAGGAATTGCCACTCAATTCCGTGGCTGTTTTCATGGCCGCTGGGGATTGCCTCAGTAGTTGTTATTTCTAGCCCACTTGCATTTTAGTGCATCTTATTTCTGAATGTAAAATTATATAGTTACTGTTAGTTCACTTTACTATTGGTAAGTTCTTAACTTGTACAAGTTCTTGCAGAACAGTTACACTTCAGCCTTCTGTCGTGAGTGCTGTAAATAGATGGAATTACGGCAGAGCAATATTTTTTCAATGGAGATTGCTTTGTGGCTAATTCACTGGCTTTAAAGACAAAACTAGCAGGTAAATATTCTATTCCATAAGGACTGTAAAGAAGAATCAAATGAAAACACTAAAATCTCAGTAGGTTTGTATCAATAATGTAATATTTATGACAAATGGGTACGGTACTGTGCTGATGGTCTCGTTAATACCAATGAAGAAAGTGTTTTTAAAGATTAAGCTGACATTAAACTACTTTTATCTTTCTAACTGCCATTTCTATTTTTGGCAAAACATGATGGCCCCCTGCAAACAGTTCAAGCACACGTAGAAAGCATCAGAAGTCATGTAAGTAAACACTAGGTTTATGGTCAGTCTCTCACCATTTATAGTAGAAATAGAAGCAGCTCTGAGATCCCAAAACAGGAAGTCTTTGGTCTCTAACAACAAAGCAGTATTTATAAAATTATGCTGCTTCCACTTCCCTATTTTGAAACTGAACCTAACAGTCTAACAAATGTTTCTGTGGGCAGACGCTATTTTATACATAAGTGACTGTTCCTCTACCAGGTATCAAAGCAGCAGTCCCACAGGGCTTTCCAGGGAGTATATAAACCCCAGGGCTCTTTTCATGAAACCTGAAACAAGATGACACCGACTTCTGTGAGAGACCAGCCCTGAACATGGATTGCGCTCAGCTGCCACTGACTGAGCTCCACCTCACCGATGAGCTCCACTCAAGTCAGCGTTCAGGCTCAGCTTCTGAGGCCGTTCAGTACACGTCAGCTCTCGCTCTGGTTCTAGACTGGGCCTCGGCAGCCCACTGGTAGTGTAAACATGCTCTAAGCATATATAATACAGCTTATACCAGCTATAAACGTAACATATGCGCCTTTATCTGTTTAAGCATTAGCCTTTTTGCCTGTAAGACCTGCTTATTAAAGCCCTTCGGAATTATGATACCATTAAAAAAATGAAACCAAACAAAAAAATGCTTAGCACCAAGGCCCGTTCTAGAAAGGCAGCATGGGCACTGTCATTGCTGGAACGTACCGCAGTCTTTCTACAAAAACCTCTTTCATTGTCCTGCAAAAAGAATGAAGGGCAACACCTGGCAGAACTCACTGGCCAGCCCTGCTTGCTCCACAGAGCGTGCCCACAAGGCCCTGGTTTAGTTACAGACAGCGTTACTAGATCCTGACACGGATCTGAGGACGCTACAACAGCCTCTCCTGTGAACACCTTCTCCGCTCCCAAAAGCCATGCCTCTTTTTTCGGTTCTTAATCGACCTTCTGGTTCCTAGCCACCTCTCCTACCTTTACGTCCCAGGAACACGGTTTCTGCTCCATCACACAGCCACCTTTTTCTGTTTGACAGGTGTTTTGTTTCAGAAATACCTGCTTCTGCAAGATATTTGTCATCTACACATCACCATCGTCTAACGTCACAGGCAGCGATACTCACTCCAGCTGGTTCATTTTAAAAGACACAGATGTGCCAGCAGAAAACGGATTCAGCCCCCATGGAAACTGTATAGGCCTGGGTCCTTCACAAGTGGAATTTATTTTCCTTACACAGTAAATTAGACAGATGTTTAAAACAATCCTACCAGCCTGACACTCTCTTTGTTTTTATTTAACTATTATGCCGTTGAGGAAATGTCAAACTATGGTATACATTTAGGAACAAATGACATTCTGAAATGCATTGCTGCTACCTCAAGTATTTTGAGAACTTCCTGCTAACAGATTCCAATATTCAGAATCCAAAGTAAAAAAGGAACACACCCTCCTGCACAACAATCTCACAGGTTCCTGCAATTCTGTAAAATCTAATACCACAGAATATAAAGAAAAAAAAAAACAAAAAACAACCAACTTTCCAGTTGGGTGAACACTTTAAAAAGCCCTTTTAGGCCAATCCTGTTTTATTTATCTGTGATTTCCCGCAGTGACAGCCGCGATGTGTCACGTTAATCCCATCTATTAGACTCCCTGTGCCGGGGCCGTCTCCCACATTAATAAAGCCAAGTCATGTCCCTGTCTTCCAGCAGGGGTCACGTTTGGATGGCAAATGGAACCACGGACTCCTCAGAGAACCAGCTTTAAAAAAACAAATTAAACTGCACACAGCTCCAGAGCTGGATCATTAAAGGTCAACCACGCGAACAGGTGTGGGTTCATTGGTCAAAGAGCTCCACTCCTCCTTGTAATCAGTTTCGGTGGTAATTTCATTAGCGCCTGGGGAAAAGACAAGCACAAGCGAGGCAGGCGATGGGGTAAGGTGCGTGCGGCGGGAAAGGAGAGGCTGTTAGTCCCAGCAGGGTAATGGCCCAGAGAAGTGCTAAAAGAAAGGTGCTGTGAGCAACTCTCCTAGCTGCTGGGTGAAGCAGCCTTTTAGAGTTAAAAGTATTTGCCCTTGTATTTCTTTCCCTGTTCAGAAGTTGGCAGCGCGTGGAGAAGGCGTTCTGCTGCAGAGTGACACACACCAGCGCACAACTGGGTTGTCAAGCGATGGACAGGAGACAAGAAACCTGCATGGGAACACAGAATAGGCAGCGGTCAAGGTTGGTCTCAGGGTGATTTTAGACACAAATAAGGGAGCCCAAGTGGAAAAGAGCACATGCTCCAGAGCGGGCCTGTCTCATCAAGGTCCACTTTGGTCTCTAGTGCAGCAGAATGACTGAGGGAGATCGGAAACCCTTCCTTTGCTGCTACCAGTGGAACTGGAGATTTTCCCCTTAGTTTGCCCTTCTCTTAGCACTTCATGTTGCTGACTGGTTTTTTGATGTTGGGCCTTTTTAGCTAGTGAAATGTTGCTTCCAGTTAAAAGAATCGTTCTTCCTCTCGCATGCTCAAGTGAACATACAACATTCTTCCCACAAGTGCATTTTTGCACTGAGGAGGCAGAACCTTCCTTCCCTAAACAGTGTCGGTCAGAAGCAGAGAGAACATAGAGAGGGGAAAAGACAAGCAAAGGAGAAGGGTGAATTACATTTTTCAACAACAAACCTGAGAACATCTCTGTGTAGGTAGTGGCTTCATTCCACCAGCTGTGGGAGCTAGGCTTCATTTTCCCAGAATTCCTTTGCTCTTGTTAAGTTATTAAGGCAACTTAGATCGCTGAGTCTTCCGGTTAGATAGGCAACACAAACCCTTTGCTGTAGTCTACAGATTCGTGATCACGGAGTGGGACTTAGGGTGACCTCTGTTACGTTTGCAAGATTCTCATCAGTAGGGTTCTCCACTGCAATTACTTCGTTACTTTTGACACCTGTTCTTTCTAAATACCACGGCGTGAGAACCAAGGCCCAGCTCAAGAGTCTGCACTTCCTTTTGCTTACAAAATAAGATTGGAAAAAAGTTTCTAGCGAGGCAAAACCTGAAAGAAAAATCTCAGTGTAAATGAGAAACTCAGAAACAGAGTTTTTCTTCTTTCACACAGCTTGAGAGCACAGTGGTTCAGTTCAGAGTGGGGATCACCCAGGAACCTGCACACCCGGAACAGCACGCCCATGCGCGCGGCCCAGAGCGGGGCAGAGGGTCTTGTTCCCTCGGCTGAACCCAAAGCCCTGCACAGATGCACACAAGCAGCCATCTTCCACCTTCCCCTTCTCCCATGGTTCTGCAGCAGACACCCTGCTTCCCATCCCACGGTCCCACTTAGACCTCTGCCCGCTCCTGCCTCCCTCCTTGGCGCTGGCATTCAGCAAACAGCAGGGGAGTGTCCTGCCGTCCCCGTTCCACAGGCATTGCCCCCAGCCCAGCCAACAGGCCAAGCAGACAAGGCCACCGCGCCTGTGGAGCACAGGCACTCGGCATTAATGCATAATCCCAGGATGCCTGAGGCCAAGCAGTTATGGAACAGAACTGCTGTTCAAGTTTCTGGGAACTGCTATCCACCAGTTCAGCCTCCTAAACAATGTCTTTCCAGTTATTAAGCCTACAGTTATACAGAAGAACAGCTCCAAATTTAATAAGCTTATCAGCAGGCGTGCTGAAAGGATTGGGCGGAGAGGGAAGATGGAAGCTCTAATTCCAAACCTGCCAAACTTGATGTGTGATACTGGGCAAATTGTTGGCTTCATTACTCCTTGTCTGTAACAGTTGTAATGATGCTGATTGATACACCTGGCTGGCTCTCTGATTCACTGTAAGCGAAAGACGCTCAGACAGAAGAATGCAGACCATTAGTCTGCGAACTTTAGTCAACATAGTAAGAGTGTATAAAATTATTTGGGAGAATGAAAAGTAAAACTTCCTGCAAAGACTTACCGAAAGATCACAGAATGTCGAGCAACTGGCCCAGCATTAAAGAAAGTGTCAGAAGGAATTCATAGTAAGGCACAAAAAAAAAAAAACCAAAAAAAATGATGCAAAACACATAGATGTAGAATTGCCTCTAAACTAGGCTACAGCCTTAGGATAAGATAAATTAGGATGTAGCACTCAAAAGATCTCATTGTTGCTGCAGGTATTTCCATGAATTAAAGTAGCACAATGCCTTTGTAAAATCAAATGAACTGTTATGACTTAAAGTGAAAGAGAGAATAAAACAGAAATCCCAGTCAAGCCACTGCACACGGACAGTCTGCCTGTGCCTTCAAGGCTGCGCGTCCTGGGGCCGGTCAGGGAACAGCAGATCCTACTGCAGTGCTGGCAGTCGTAGGAACGGACCGGATCCGCGCTGCTCCAGTCCTAGAAGGCATCATCTCCATCCAAGAGCCAGCACTGCCCATCCCAGCGCTGCTCCCAGATGCTTGACTGATGGAAAAAAATGGAGGCCATAAACGTATTACATTTATAACAGACATCTGCGGTGCGTCCAGGGCACACAGAAAAGGGAACAGGCACGCTTTCCAGCTGGGAACACAGCAGCTGCGCAGTTTTCACTATTGGCCTGGACCGAATTCTGAACATCTTCAAAGAGAGACGTGGGATTTGCACTGACCAGAGCAGCACGGAGGAAGGGAGTTTGTTTTGAGATAGTGCCTGATAGTTTCCCACTGGCTGACGCTTAAATTATCTACTTCAGCGCAATGAGGGACTAATGTGCTTGAACTCTGTAAGGTTTGAATTACTCAAACACCTCCTCTGACTTCAGGACTTTGGAAATAAATCAGCACGGGGCTGACGAACGCCAAGCTGACACCCTGCTCCCTCTAAAGGCTCAAGGATGCGGGTACGGCACCTTTGGTCCAGGAGAAGACCTTGCCGTTGTCTCTTGTGGCTGTCTCTCAACAAATGGCCTCTCTTTCCCAGAGATTTTCACTCTGACAGCACTTGGCCCTCAGCACATATCAATTAAGACATAGTGCTTGTGTGGACACTTTTGGACCAGTTCTGACTCTCCGCCACTTTCTTCTCTCCCCTGCTTTCCAAATAGCCATCCACGACTGTTTACTTTGGCAATGCCTGCCAAAAAAAAAAAAAAAATACTCTCAATGAAAAGGAAAAATCCATTAGGAGAAGCCAGCTGAGTGCTAAAAGGCCCCTAATCAGTGGAAAGTTTAAAGAGCACTGCTCTGAGAGAGGCTGCAGTGCCTTTCCAACACCTTCACAGCAACGTGTGAGGCTATGACATGTCAAAGCGAAGCCCCAAACACAGGCACCCTGCCAAAAGAACTGGTTTCGTGAGGGCTGAGGAGAGCCTGCATGTCCGAGTGGGTGGTGGGGAAGGATTTGCTCCTGTAGAAACAACTGCATCAGAGCAAATAACCACAAGCAAATCCATAAGATTTCCCTTAGCTGGCTACAGCACACAGCCTTGGTTATTCTTCTCAGACAAAAGTGAAATGAGAGAGGTTTATCTCCAGCTCAGGATTACGCCTTGACCAAAGCAGGAACTTAAATATTAATGGCACAGCAAGGGGATCGCAGCAAAGCCAGCCGGGGCAGAACGGCAGCGCTAGAAGAGGATCTGGTGCTGTGGAGAAAGAAATGCCCTCAAAACTGTTGTAATCCTTGATATCTGAAACAATAAATTCAGCCAACAGCTGGAGAAAGTGGGGAATATAGTGCAAGCTAAAATGCAGCTGCCCAAGAAACACCTCTCAGCTACTGATACCAAAGTGAGCAATGACGGATCACTTAAGCTGTGTGAGGTATCTCACGTTCCCGTCTCCGGGCAGAGTCACTTGCTTTGGGTTGCAGAACTCCCTATACTTCAGCCCACCATCATCTAACATTTCACAAATCCACCAAACTGCAGATTTCAAAGCATCATACAGAAGTCAACGAACTGCTCCTTTCAGGTCCCCTACGAAGAAGAGACAGACATGTTCTTCTTTCAGAGAGCCATCAAAAGACGTGTAATGAAATCTGCTCCTCTATGAATTGTTTTTTGAAAGCTTGATGGAAACCATTGGGATTAGGTTTAGTCCTTTCTTCTTCTTCTTCTTCTATAGTTTTTAATCCAGCATGTAAGGAAACTCAGGCAAAATTTAGGCTCTAGAAAGTCTATATAAAGATCTGGGTCCCTACAGCCCCTATATGGTCCCTGCAGCCCTTCGAGCCCCTGGGAAGCGTCCCTAAAGCCCCTAAACTATTCCTGAAGCCCCACGTGCCCGTGGAAATGGTCCCTGCAGCCCCTATAGTCTCCCTGCAGCACCTCGAGCCCCTGGCCAGGGTTCCTGCAGCCCCTATAGGTTCCCTGAAGCCCCTCGAGCCCCTGGCCAGGGTCCCTGCAGGCCCTATAGGGTCCCTGCAGCCCCGCAAACCCCTGGAAAGGGTACCCTCGAGCCCCAGTAGGGTTCCTGCAGCCCCTCAAGCCCCTGGCCAGGGTCCCTGCAGCCCCTATAGGGTCCCTGAAGCCCCTTAAGCCCTGGAAAGGGTACCCTCGAGCCCCTATAGGGTCCCTGCAGCCCATCCAGCCCCCGGACAGGATCTCTGCAGCACCTATAGGGTCCCTACAACGCCTCCAGCCTCCGGCCAGGTCCCAGCAGTCTCTCCAGCCCCTGGCAAGGGTCCCTGCAGCCCCTATAGGATCCCTGCAGTCCCTATAGGCTCCCTGAAGACCCTCGAGTTCCTAGCAAGGGTGCCTGCAGCCCCTATAGGTTCCGTGCAACCCCTCGAGCCCCTGGCAAGGGGCCCTACAGACGGTATAGGCTCCCTGCAGCCCCTCGAACCCCTGGCCAGGGTCCCTGCAGCCCCTATAGGGTCCCTGCAGCCCCTCCAGCCACTGGCCAAGGACCCTGCAGCCCTTATACGGTCCCTACAACGCCTCCAGCCTCCGGCCAGGGACCCTGCAGCCCCTCGAGTTCCTGGCAAGGGTCCCTGCAGCCCCTATAGGGTCCCAGCAGTCCCTCGAGCCCCTGGCAAGGGTCCCTAGAGCTCCTAGGCGGTCCTTGAAGCCCCACGAGCTCCTGGCCAGGGACCCTGCAGCCCCTATAGGGTCCCTGCAGCACCTCGAGCCCCTGGCCTGGGTCCTTGCAGCCCCTATAGGGTCCCAGCAGTCCCTCGAGCCCCTGGAAAGGGTCCCTGCAGCTCCTAGAATGGTCTGTGCAGCCCCTCAAGCCCCTGGCCAGGGTCCCTGCAGCCCCTATAGAGTCCCTGCAGCCTTGCAAACCCCTGGAAAGGGTACCCTCGAGCCCCTATAGGGTTCCTGCAGCATCTCAAGCCCCTGGCCAGGGTCCCTGAACCCCCTGTAGGGTCCCTGAAGCCCCTTAAGCCCCTGGAAAGGGTACCCTCGAGCCCCTATAGGGTCCCTGCAGCCCCTCAAGCCCCTGGCCAGGGTCCCGGCAGACCCCCTATAGGATCCCTGAAGCCCCTGAAGCCCCTGGAAAGGGTACCTTCGAGCCCCTACAGGGTCCCTGCAGCCCCTATAGGGTCCCTGGCCAGGGTCCCTGCAGCCCCTATAGGGTCCCAGCAGTCCCTATAGGGTCCCTGCAGCCCCTTGAGCCCCTGGCAACGGTCCCTAAAGCCCCTAAACGATCCCTGATGCCCCACGACCCCTGGAAAGGGACCATGCAGCCCCTATAGGGCCCCTCCAGCCCCTGAAGACCCCGGTCAGGGTCCCATTAGCCCCTATAGGGTCCCTGCAGCCCCTCGAGCCCCTGGCCAGGGTCCCTGCAGCCCCTATAGGGTCCCTGCAGCACCTCGAGCCCCTGGCCTGGGTCCCTCCAGCCCCTATAAGGTCCCAGCAGTCCCTCGAGCCCCTGGAAAGGGTCCCTGCAGCCCCTCCAGCCCCTGGAAAGGGTCCCTGCAGCCCCTATAGGGTCCCTGCAGCCCCTCCAGCCCCTGGTAATCGTCCCTGCAGCCGCTATAGGGTCCCTGCAGCCCCTCGAGCCCCCGGCCAGAGTCCCTGTAGCCCCTATATAGTCCCTGCAGCCCCTCGAGCCCCTGGGAAGAGTCCCTAAAGCCCCTAAACTATTCCTGAAGCCCCACGAGCCCGTGGAAAGGGTCCCTGCAGCCCCTATAGGGTCCCTGCAGGCTCTCGAGCTTCTGACAAGGGTAGCTGCAGCCCCTATACGGTCTCTGCAGCACCTCGAGCCCCCGGCCAGGGTCCCTACAGACGCTGTAGGCTCCCTGCAGCCCCTCGAGCCCCTGGCCAGGGTCCCTGCAGCCCCTAAACGATCCCTGAAGCCCCACGAGCCCCCAGCCAGGGACCCTGCAGCCCCTATAGGGTCCCTGCAGCCCCTCCAGCCCCTGGGAAGCGTCCCTGCAGCCCCTCGAGCCCCTGGCCAGGGTCCCTGCAACCCCGCGAGCCCCCGGCCAGGGACCCTTCAGCCCCTATAGTGTCCCTGCAGCCCCTCAGGCCCCCGGCCAGGGTCCCATTAGCACCTATAGAGTTCCTGCAGCCGCCTGAGCCCCTAGCCAGGTCCCTGCAGCCCCTATAGGGCTCCTGCAGCCCCTCCAGCCCCCGGACAGGAACACTACAGCTCCTATAGGGTCCCTGCAGACCCACGAAGCCCCAGCAAAGGATCCTCAGGCCACTGGCATGGGTCCCTAAATCCCCTATAGAGTCCCTGCAGCCCATTTAGGGTCCCAGCAGCCCCTATAGGTTCCCTGCAGCCCCTCCAGCCCCCGGCCAGGGTGCCTGCAGCCCCTATAGGGTCCCTGCAGACTCTCGAGCTCCTGGCAATGGTCCGCTGAGCCCCTGTAGTGTTCCTGAAGCCCCTCGAGCTCCCGGCCACAGTCTCTGCAGCCCCTGTATTGTCCTTGTAACCCTTCGAGCCCCTGGGAAGGGTCCCTGCTGCCCCTTTAGGGTCCCGGCAACCCCTATATGTTCCTTGCAGCCCCTTGAGCCTCTTTCCAGGGTGCCTGCAGCCCCTATAGTGTCCCTATAGCGTCCGTGCAGCTCCCTGAGCCACCGGCCAGGGCACCGGCAGCCCCTATGGGGCAATACTGCCCTGTTGGCGGTGCGTACAGATACTGTTAGAGTCAGACATCCCTGGCCAGGCAGGGCTCACCCCTCCTCAATTATCCACTTATTAGAGCACCTGATTGATGCCGTGCTCCCACCTGTCCCTGCTGCCAGCTGATCCTCATGACCCCCTGGCTCTTGGCGACCAATCCCGCTCAGCCTTTCTGGTATCCATGTGCACACACCTGCCCCCAGTCTCCCCAGCTATATAAGCCTTGTATGAGGCCTTCAGGGCTGGGTTTGGTTTTTTTTTGTTTCTTTCTTTTTTTTTGAAGAGTTGTTTGGGGATTCTAAGCTGTTTATGTTTAAGGAACTATTTTTTGTTCCTGGAATGATGTTTCCAGCTACAGCAGCCTGCAAGGTAAGAAGATTTCTCTTGTGCTGATGAATTTTTTGTTTGTGTGTTGTTATGCTGGTTTTTTTGTCTGCTGTCCTACATGCTGCTTTGGTTGGGGTTGTAGTAGGCTTGCCTTTTTGTAGAGAGCTCTACAAGGACTGTGAAGCTATATGTGGTGGATAAATAGCTTGTTGTTTCCTGGTTAGAAGACTGGGGTCTGGTTTGGACCGCTACTGTGTACTACTTAGCCTAAGACCTTTTTTTTTTTTTATGTAAAACCATGTGCCTGAAGGACAAGTCTTCAGCTCATGTGGGCTTATAGAAACGGTCTTTGCTGGTGAACACATGGAAGTAAACAATTCCTGTGCTCTCTATATTGTTCTGCCTACAAAAGTCATATTAAAAGCAGTTGAGAATCTCATGGGTTGATAATTAGCACAGTCTTGGACACCTCTCCCTGAATTCTGACAGAGGAATTGAAAATAAAATCAAAGCTAGAGCACTTTACTATCCTATGCTGTGATCTGATTTGCTCACCAGCCTTTCTGTCTAGATCTCCATCTGAGACATCTTGCATATTCTTAGCACGCTCCACTCTTTCTATGTATTTTCTCGCTGTTGGCAGTCAATCTCCATATCTCCTATTTAGCTGCCATAAGCGCACTGCTTCTCCTTCCCCAAACTGACAACAAGCCTCCCGTTTGCCAGCTGCTTGTCCTTCTATGCTGTTACTTAAAAGCTTTTTAAAGCTTTCTGCTTGGGATGGTGACTGCTGCCCCTACGTGTCTGTAAAATACAAAAGCAAAGGTTACCAAAACAGTACAGGGGATGCCACCGCTCATGGCGAGCGGTCCTGACACCTTGCACTTGGAAACTCTTTCTTTTTCTCTATCTTAGGTGGAAAGCAAGGGCTGGTGGGAGGCTGGCCGCTGGAGCTACCCAAAGAAGAGTGTTTGGGGTTGTCTCCTTGCAAGCTAATGGGTTTTTTGGCCTTGTGTTGCCTGTTTCTAGGACACACGCACTTGTCCAAGCTAGGTTGCAGCTCTTTGACTGACTAGGTTAGGTTTGAATTTGACTGCAAACCTGGTCAGGTTTTAAGCAATGTTATATTTTTCTTTTTTTATAACAAGCTGTAGTAACTGTTTATATTCCTCCAGAAGGAACTTGAAAAATATTTGATATTGTCTATACTCTGCTCTTAGAATCAACAGTAGATATTAATCTAACTTCCATGTGGGAAAATACTCAGGTTCTCTGGACCCTTCAAGAATAGGAAACATATAAAAGGAGACATAAATAGATCTTACGCAGAATTGATGGGTGTGAAGTTTAGGTGGGGAAAAAAAAGGCAGAAAAGTGTTGGTTTTGCATTTTCTTCCCCCCATCTTGAAGTTTCAGTGCTGTTAGACTCATGACTTGTTTCTGACCAGGACCAGGGTTTTGCTTTTTCCCCACTACCTGGAAGCTGATAGTCACGGTATCACAACCACTATCCCTGCAGCAAGCAGCTCTCCCAGCCAAGTTCAGATGAGACACTGTCACTTTGCAGAAGGCCTCTCCTGTCTCTTGGGCAGCCAGAACCTGGGAGACTGAACAGTTTGTGGCCCATGTACGTCTTTGGAAGACCGAGGGTCATAAAAGCCATTCTAAGCGGGCACTTTACTGACAGTGCTCACCTTTAATGGCCTTTTTGTGAAGTTACAGCTTGGCTTTTAGGCCCTTTTTGCAATTCATCTCTTAATCCATACCTGCTACCTTGGCCAAGAGTCGGACAATGGGGCCCACTGTGTCTGGTTTTGTTAGGGAGCAGCCAGAGTGGCTTTTAACTAAAACAATGTATCTGAAGGAGGAAAATGTAATCACCTTGAATTCCCAACTGATTCAACTTACTTACGGCAGCTTTGCAGACACTGGTGTGTGCCATCAATGAAATCAGAACTGAAGCCACTAAGTATGGTAGAAAGGAGTTAATGTAGTGCCTTTGCATGGATAAAATGTGTGTGTGGGGAGGAGAGAAAACGTGCAGGGGAGAAGGAAACAACCACACGTGCAGCTAGGTCTGGAAAAAGACCATTTTTCTATGATATGAAAGCTTTGATGATTAAATATAAGGGTATATTAGGTTGGCAAGGAAGCACTGCTGCACAGCCTTGAAATCAGCTGGGGGTCCTTCTAAAGGGTCTTTCAAAAATCATTGTCTTCCTTCCAGATCAATCCTGTAATCCATTTGTCAGTTCCTTGTAGGAACTGGAGGTGAAAAGAGGGGTAAGGCTGACTCCCTCTGCCAGTCTCCTAATGCTGGCGTGCTAAGGATACGTGGTTTGCCCTGGAACGTGTAAGCCCAGGGTGCCTTGGTGGCAAAAAAGGAACAGTTCAAACCCTGCTGAGACTCGGAACACATCAAACTTGCCTAACTCCCCTACTAAAACACTCAGATACAAACGGAAGAGGTGTATGCACAACTTTATCTGGGGGAAAGGGTAGGACTCCTTCTCTAGGCGCCCAGGAAATCTGTAACTTGCCTTCTGGAACTACTGCCAGTCTTGACAGAACCCTTTACTGACAGCACGCGGTATCTCATTGAAATCCACTTGTGATCCCGCACATGCTTCCTCTTTCCAGGGTGCTGACTGCTGTGAATCCAGTGGGAGCAGAGCGGTACAGGGGTTCAGTGGTAGAGGAGGAGTACCTATATTATCACCTTTTGGCTCAGGAGGCCTGGTAACTTGACACTTCAAGGTGGGGCACTCAAACAGGACCACCTCTTTGTTTTCCCAAAACTTGAGCTGTCAAATTAAGGTTGTTTTTATTGTTTAAATTAAGATAACGTTTTGGGCTTAGGTTCCAGTTAGGCCAATGTGGAAAGCTACAGATTTCTAGAAGCAATGCAAAAGACAAAAGTAAAGCCTATAGAAAGCCAGTAGGGAATACTATACCCTTCTGTGATGTTTATCCCACTTTAATTTGGCTCTAGGTACCTAAAGTAAAGCCACAAATTTGGCAACTGAATAAGTAACTGGCTGGTCCAATACTTTATAGAGTAGCAATCACTGACCTCAGTCAATTTTCTTTCAACAGTTGATCCCTTTTCTTCGCTTAGTCATTCCACCCACATCCTGATCTTATCAGGCCTTCAGTTTTCCAAAGAATCTCCCCTGAAATGGGAAATGGGACGCACTCCCCCTGCTTGACTTAAATGTGTAACAGAAACCAAAGCAGGCAACGAGAATGCAGGAGCAGTGGCATTTGCCTGCTGAGACTGAAGCCTGAATGACTGTGTGCAATAGGCTTGTCGAAGAATTAGCTCCATTTGCTTTTTGTCTCTCAGACCCCCACACCTGCCTGCCATTTTGCTGCCTCTGAAGGCCAGCCAAGGGACATCAGATCAAATAATAAAAGCCACATTGAAGCAGTGTTTCAGCTGAAACACTATGAGTGGAGGAGAGATGGAGGTTGGAAAAGGCTCCCTATAAAAGAGCCCACACACACATGCGAGAAGGTCATTAACTCGTGCCTTGTGCTATCTTTGCAGTCTCTGCTCCCTCTCTCTCAATTATTACATCAGAAGGAAATGAGAGAGCACTTTGCCAAATACTAATGGACTTGATGTTTTCATAATCTCAAGTGCACAACAATCAGAGCTGTTTATTTTCCACAGAGGATGGGAACCAGAGGAGGAGGCTGAAGACTGCGAAGAGGTTCCAGAAAGCTCGAGCCAGTTCTATATTCATCTCTTGCTCCATCTTTAGCTGCCAGGCTGATATTTATCTGAATCATTCACTAGATGAGGCCTTGTGCTTCCTCAGGAATGTGTCAAAAGCCTGCAGAATTGCAAAGAGGCCTTGGAGAAACTGAGATATTGTTCTCCTGTTAAGTCATCTGTGCCATTCTGTTAAGGAGGGGAAAGAAACACTATAGCGAAGGGCTGAGACTGAAAAACAAGCAGTTACACTCTTGCAGTTACTACTCTAACATTCGTTTTTGGGGAAAAAGGTAACAATAGTAGCTAGATACTGTTCTGTAGCCCTGTTCCTGTGCTGCTCACTATAGAGAAACTGAAAGCATGTGTTCAAGTTTACAAAATACTTTAGAATTCCACTTCAGCTTGAATTAAGAAGCTTTAGTCTGCTTTTTCTGTGTCTGGATGTAATGATAATGCCATATGTTTGTTGCTGAAGAGTAGCAAGAACCATTTCTGGATTAAACGTGGTGCAGAGGAGACACAAGAGGATATGACTGATCTCACAGAAAGTCTCTGTAGTGGCATGAAGTCAATTGTTTCCTGTTGCCAGTATCCAGTTTCCCTGCAACTAGGGAGCTGAAGCCTGCATGATATCCCAGGTCTCATTTACAGAGGGAGCTTAGCAGGATGCTTGTGCACCCTCAGATCTATGCTGGTGTACAAATATTGAAGCTCCCCCAAAGAGTCAGCTAGGACTGTGAGTCACTGTAGTCACCAGGCTGTTCCATCTGGTGGACTTGTACAGAGAATTCTAGTTCCATTGGTGGTGTGTGACTCGGGAGCTATGGAATGTATTTACTTTCACCAAGTGAAGCCGAAGTCCTCAGTAGGAAGATGAGGATACTTAAGCTCTTCCTTGCTGCTCAGGCTTTGGAAGGCTCTGCCTTTGACAGAGGTTTTACACTGTAATGGGGACTGAGAATTTATCAGTAATGGCAATGTGTATGCAGGGGCTAATATGGTCATGACTTACCCAGTCAGTCACACCAAAAGAGAATTTCCAAAGGATCCTCCAACAGCATCTTACATTCCCGTATGTCACCTTTCAAAGGTTGTAACCAGAACAAAGGCTTTGCATAACTTGGTTGAGTCTTTGGTCTGAACTGTGACTTAACAACTTTCCTGGTGTGTGCCTGTACTTGTACCTACAATCAGCTCCCAGGAGCTGCCTGTGTTCATCTCCACAGGCGTGTGTTCTGGGCCTTTGACAATTCTGCATCAGGTCAGGAAGCAATATGGCTCTTCGTTACCTTGCTCAAACATTTTTATTTTTTTTCCTCACTGTCTCAGCAGATTCCAGCTGTCTTGCATAGAAAAGAGCTTACAATCCTGACTGCTACAAACTTAGTACTGGTGTATGCAAGATCAGAAAGCTTTCCTGATAGTCAAAGGATTGTCTAGTCTGCTGCTCTGAATGAAACAAATGTCAAGTAGGAACGAACTTCCTGGAGCCCATATTAATATCTAAAATCACACGGGTATTTATAAAGGGCGAAGTTGAGTATCGGACAGAGGACAGGCAGCCCGTGCCGCTGCCGGCAGCCCCCGGGAGGTGTCGCCGCAGCCCAAGGCTGGCGAGCGGCGCGGGGAGCGGACGGGCCAGCCGCGCCCGGCTGCCGCGGGGGGACAGGGCCTCTGCGCCCAGCGCTGCGGGTGTCCTGCAGAAATTGGGTTCTAAAAAGGGGCCTACGCGACAGCTGTGTTTCGAAAGCTAGGACTAGGCTACCTGGGGTCTCTCCTCTGTGATGCTCTCTGGCAGCAGCAGGTTGATCTTCCTTGCGCAAATCTTTGGTTTCCTCATTCAAAGCTGTCAGCACTGCGTAAGCGCGTACGGGATCGTACCTGCGAGTCTGCAGGCCAGGGCTTACACTGTGGCTCTCTAACCTGCCACCTGCTGAACCCGCTGCTGCCTGGGACGCGTTCTGTGTAGCATCCTTTGTGTTAAAGCCCAATAAACGTTCAAATACAGAGGGATTTTGGACTCGGTCTGACAGAAGTTTGAAATTTTGCACAGGGAAGAGATCTGACAAAGATCTGTTTTACTCATTATGGCAGACACAAATTTAAAGAATGTGTTCACTGAGCGCATAGTTGTCTTGGAATCATGGGACAGCGTCGTGAGTGGAAGGCAGTACTGGGCATCTTGTGGACTGTGTCAGTAACTCAACAATTTTCAGGTGCCGTGAGTGCCATTAGACTTTAATAAGAAATTTATGAGGCACTTGTTTGTTGCTATCGATACTATCATTTTGTTGTAGCTGAAAATACAGCACCCAGTACAATGAATTCTCAGGACTGGCTAGTCTTGTGGCATTTTCAAAACACAAACTGAGCAATAGTGGATAATCTAGCGTGGAGGTGATTTATAACCACGCACATCAGATGGAGAGGTTTTCTGTATACCCCTCTGATGCAGGTATTGCAATGGTGAAGCAGATAATGAATATTTTAGCATCCAGCTTTAGCCATGTTTTACATCCCAAACAGTAATTAAAGCTGCTGGTATACAGGAAGAGACAAATGTAGCCGAGACACAGAGGGGATAACCAGCACATCCTAAAGTTAAACTGTATATAGGAGTACTGAATGTGGATGAACTGCCTGTGTCACTTTCAGAAAAAGGAAACATCCCAGACTGCAGAGACTATACTTAGAGGAAGGGAGATTTAAAAAAAAAAAAACAAAACAAACAAACAAAAACAGAAAAAACCAACTAAATAAACTGAACAAGCACCAAAAACCCACCAAAAAACTCAAACGTGGGGCAATCAATCTAATCCTTTGGAGCTGATACTTGGAAATGTACCCAAACCACATCATAAGCAGACAGTACATCCTCCAAGAGAAAACAGACGGGGACGCTTTGGGGCCACGGTGGATCCTCCCTCTGTATTCACTTATGTACTAAACACCAGAATCTCATGGAAATCTCTAATTCAGTGAAATCAACCTTCTCTCACTCCTTGGTGGAGTGTTCTTTCAGTCAGAACCAAAGGTTTCTTAACAATTCTCACAAAAAAAAAAAAGCGTGTTAATGAAAAAAGCAGATGGCATCGTCAAGAGCTTGGCAACACCGGCAGCAGCTATTCAAGCAGGTATACTCGTATTCCCCCTGAGAGCTGGTCCTGCCCCTCACCCATTCCTGATCTGCAGCACTGCTGTCCTGTTCTTTCCCTTGTTCTTGTCTCCAGTGACCCAGCACGGTTATACATATTTTTTTCCACCAATATGTACAATGCATTTCTGTCCTTGACACTCATTGTTGGCCCCACTGAGACATCAAATCACTGTTCACTGTTTTCAGATTCCTTCTCCTAAGTATTTCTGGGTGCATCATTTGGTTCTCCTAGGAGTTTTGCTTGCATTTTACCTCTCTGAGATCTCAATTAACTTTGCCCCCCTTGTTTCTTCCATTAAGAATTTAAGCACGTAGCTCAGGGAGGCACTTGCCTCACTTTAAGCAGTGGCCAAGGGCTATTCAATGATCTGGGTTTATACAAATCACACCGCCTACCTCCCTAAGGAACTAAGTACCTGTGATATACGGTAAAAGCCCAAATTTTTCTGTTAAAAGTAGGTTTAAAACTGATGTACGTCCAGAACTTTTCTCAAAGCTGTCCAGCCTGAATTAGCCAGTTCCCGACTGTTAAACATATCCTTTTTCTCTGGACAACTGTCCGAATGGGAAGGGGGAGGGAGGGCAGGAGGGGAGAGTCAGTTAGTTAGGTTTAATGGGGTTTTTTTCAGAATCAACAGTGAAGGACAGGAATAGTGTTGTGGTTCCAAGCTCTTTTGTCTTCAGCTACTTTAGATCATTGTGAGTTTTTCATATGTTAGAATTTTCCTACTAAAGCTTCTCGTGGTGGGGGAGTACTTGAATTCCTGAAATGGCACTGAGTGATTACTGCCCCTCACTCAGGACAGTTATGTAGGCCTTCAAAATCTTGCTTGCACTTTTTTTTTGATATTGCATCCTCTCAATTACAAGTGTTTGTGTGAAGATGCCCTCGAAATGGACCAAGTATACAGGTTTCAATGCTGGTGACAAAAAGTTAATATTTGCAAGCAACCAATGTAATTTCTCTTGGTATTAAATGATTCTCTTACGACTCAGATGGTTAAGCATCTGTACTGATAAAAGCCTCTGTTTTTACTGTACCGTTAGACATTGCAGGATTCTTCTGTTTAGCATGTACGTACCTCAGAGTTAAAGGTGCCCAATCTGCTTGCTAGGGCTCATTTGAGCCCCAGCTGCCTTCTGTAGTTCCACTTGTGGTCCTTCTGCATCACTGGACTAGATACAAGCCTCTGTCTGTGGGGAATCCTGGGGAAAGAATGCAACGGTTGATCCAGTTGTGGGACATTGAAGTTGTTCTCATAGGCTGCTACTGAGTGGAAAACTGAAGGTATGGTTCCTTAGAACAGGAATGGCCTATTAGCAAATCTTACTCCCATGAGAGGGGGGGATTTAAAAAGTCATCCCTTCCCTTGCAAACTTTGGAGCTTAATGGTATTTAATTTATTTTTAATGAAGCTGTAATTCTGGGTTAAGACCCACAGAAAGACTGTGGCTCCCTTTAAAAAGTGCAAATACAAGAGTGGAGACTTGGTAGAAGGGTGTTGCTAGCTAAACACTTTAAAAAAATGTGTAATGGAAGACATGTAGGTAAATATTCTGCAGCCTTTTGACAGCTTTGGAACAGTGTTGTCCAGCTGCAGCATCACTCAATGGAAAAAATATCTGAAGGTCACATTTTCAGCTTCCCAGAGCACTTGAATCTGGGGCAAGTGTTACAGGAACAGCTCCAGGTCTGCTGCTCTGCACGGCATTCTTCCTTTTGTGCATCACCATGGTAAACAGTTAGGGTTGCCAGGAGCTTGGATGCATTGTTTGTCTCAGTCCCTCATCCGCTCTCCCCCTCCTTCACCAAATGCTTTCTCAGTGATTAGTTACTGAGTAGAAGGGGCTCCAGTTACCATGCAGGCTGCCATCTCTCCTCATTTTATTGGAACTAATATCCCACCTGCGATGATAAGGTTTAAACTTGTTTAATCTCCCAGCTTAGCTGTGGCGTTTTAATATTTTTAAAATGGTTGTTTCAGAAAAAGGGGGATTTAAACAGGTTTTGAATAAATAATAAAAGCCCTTCTCACAGGTTGCAAGGCAGGCTGGGAGGCATGAGCCATTTTCATCAGGTCAGGTTTCACCTTGGGTTATCCCAAGGTGGCCTGACTTTGTGGCTACGGATTTACTATGAAAGTCAGATGCAAAGCAGTTTATGGAGGAGAAACTGCTTTAATAATGCATTTCCTGCTCAGCAAACAGGAGATACAATGACATTCATAGGGAATGGGAAAAGGAACAAAATCTTTCAGAAAAGGAACCAGTTTCCCCCTGGAGTTTAACTTTTTTGCTGCTACAATGTATTTGGGGGAATAAAGGCTGACCTGAGAGACAACATAACGTACAGCTTTCAGGTGAGAAGTAAGAGACAGGTTTGTAACATCTTGGGCTTGATAAGCTGGAGCCCCATCTGCATTGTTTCAGATTTAAGGGAAAGGAAGTAAGTTCTCATTTCATGGTGAAACTTCACTGGCACAAACATAAGACTCTCCCTCTGGAACAAGCTGGGTGAAGTGCGGTGTGCTGATGAGTAGAAGACCTTAGTTTGTCTCCTGCTCCTTGCTTCCTGGACTGGGAATGCCGTGCTCAGCCTCAAGAGAAGGACTGCTCCTGACTTCTCTGAGCCAAATCAAAGCCACAATACCAGATGTCCAGAAAAGTCTTGTCCTTTTAGCCCAAGCACATGTGCATGACTGGGGCTGAGAAGCCTGTAAAACTAGACAAGACTTCTAGAGACTGCTCAAGACAGTTCTCACTCCTGCATACAGGCACAATTTGTGTTGAAATCTGAGAAAAGCATAGTGGATAAAGTAGGGGTGGCTGAGCCTTTTTAAAGGCCTCCCAGAAAGCATTCAACTGATCTATGGCCTGGTTTCAGAAGAGCCCAAGGACCAGCGACTAGATGACGTTAGTGCTGTGCAATTCTTTTCTTATGGTCCCAGAAGAGAAAAGGTGGGCATAGAGTTGTTCATACAAATACTGCTTCTTATTTCTGTTCTGAGGAAAAGCCTTGTCAAACAGTGATTCTATGTCCTGTCTCTAAGTCTATTAGAAGGAAACTTGCCTGCAGTCAGCTTCAGCTAAAGGGAGAGCCACCATGTCTCAAAGAGGGATCTTGTGGAACTCTGAGCTTCTGCTTGCACAGATGAATTTGGAAGTGCAACTCATGTAAACAAAACTAGCCATAGTTAGATGAGTTAGCCATGTCACCCCAGATGGCCTCCTCACTTACCTGGTTAAGAGGAGGTGGACACAAGTCACTTTGGGGTAGCAAAGAGGATAGAATTTTCATACATGGCTAAAATGACCTTTGAGCTCCTCCAGGAAGCTTTTATGGATGAATCAGTGAATAAGAGCAGTTTATGTCACAGCATATAATCATATTTACATCTTGCTATACGTCTCTCTGCTTTGTACCAGCCTGTGCATCTGCTTAAGCGAGCCACACTCTCAGAGTATATGTACTGCTTCACAGCCTTTTGTCCCTTTTAACACTCAGCAGTGTCTTAGCTCTTCTCAGCACGCTTTGAGAAGAAAGCTTGATTAGTGCTCCAACAAAGTAAGCTCTACTGTCCTATCCTTAGCTTTACTATAGCATCAAGGAGGAACCTTTATGCTGAAGAACAAACAACGTTAATACCACAGGGAAGATCTTCTTGAAGCAGTAGAAAGTCCCCCCTGTTTCTCTGCAAAGAGAGTTATGCTCACAAAAGGGCAACACCAAAGGCCCTGAGAGAAACGTTGACTATTCTGTACAACCTGAGGTTTTCTGAGGACTTTTTTTTTTAAAAAAAATGAAGACTGTTAATCTTTTTTGGAGGAAATATTAAACATGTTTGGTTACATCTAGGTGAGATACGTTGCACATAACAAAACTATTATTTTTGTCTCATGAAGTATTTGTCAAGTACCATGCTATAGATGGTGGCAGAGGCACAGGGGAGAAATGTCTGAAATAAGTGCGTTTAATGCAGTGTTGCATGCTACATCATAATTGGATTCTTTCCTTCTTGCTGTAACCTGGTGGACTGAAAAGCCATCAGGAAAACTTCATGCAGTGGCAGGAAGATTGACACTATCCCTTAGTAAAACAGGGAAGGTAACTTTCAGGATCTTGAATGCTTATCAAAGTCTCACTATCCTTGAAAATCCTAGTATGTTCCCAAGTTCAGTTAAAATAATACTAACACCTGCTTCAGGTGACACCACTTGATGAGATTCCATGAACAAACTTTCTGGTCATATGTGATGGCAAGATGTATTGGTCTGAAAATGCCATCCCTGGAAAACATTTAGGGTTTTGTTTAAATCAATCCCTGCTATGGCAGCTGTTGAATCACGCAATACAAATGACATCACTGGAGGACAATCATAGGTGAATCTCACTTCTCATGCCTGTGGTGCTTACATGTGTGTGGCTTCATAGGAATAATTCTGCTGTAACTTTAATAGGCAGGGCCTGTACACCCAGGAAATGGGTTGTGTGAGAAGGACCTGTGTGCAAAATACCATTGGCTAGTGATAAGGGAATGCACATGGCAATTCTGATTTCAGGAAATGTAAAGGAAAAGGACTTTTCTATGCATGTTAAACCTCTAAATATGGGAGTGTTCTTGTGGGGCTGGTGGGAGGTTATCCATGCACGCGACCTCTCCCCCAATAAAGTCACTTACTCACCACCCCTGAGTAAGCAAGAGATGAGCAGAGAAATGGAGAATTTTGGTCCAGTATACCACACATTACTGTCCGTATGAGAAACGCAATTCAACTCTGATACTCCTCCCTTTAGTGCAGCTGACTACACTGTCTGCCTTACTAGGCTGTGGGGGTGATGCTCCATGTCCCGTGTAGAGGTAATGAGGAATAACTGTCACTGTGTATGCAACTTGTGTGTTGCATCAGTAGGAGCTAAAATTTGTTCGGGCAGTGCTTTTCTTCATGCTGAGACTGGAAAACCTGATGGATGCAGATCTAGCTACAGAAAATAGGGGTAATTTAAACCTGTAGAAATTGGGATTTGTGCAAGTGGGACTAGAATACTACCTGTCTGGTTTGCAAACAACTTAGCAAAGGAGCCAGCAACTGAACATGACTCAAAACAGGAAAGAAGCAAACACAATAGAAACCCTGTTTTGTAAGGCAACAATATGGACTGAATCACTGAAATAGCTGCCTGTAGAGGTTAGTTTGAACCAGGAAAAACTGATCTGCTTCAGCTGATCATCCAGCCCTGTGAATCACTGTGCTGCTCTAACAGCCAATTTCTAGCAGCTCAGATAAGCAGCTAGGAGTGATGTGACAGAGGAAGCCAGGGAAAGAACTACTTCTAAGGAGTTTGCTGATGGAAGGGTATGGTGAACATACCCTTTTAATTTTTAGGGATTTGATCTGCAAATCTCAAACTTCATGAGAAAATCCTACTCACAAAAATATCTCCTTGACTTCAAACAATCCCCCAAGAATGCAATGTGTAACAAAAACACCAGCAGCACTTTTGTTCATATTTAAAAACACTATGAACTAAACTATATCTTTTCCAGATAAAACTAGCCCATTGCCCTAGCTGTCATAGGATCTGCATTATATTTGTGAAGAAAGCTGCTAGCTTTTCCCTGCCAGCCCTCAGTGTCCTCAGGTGCAGGACATGCATATAATTTGCTCTTGTACCTCAATCGGTGAGCAAGCAGAAAAATAGAGGAAATTAATTTCTCTCGTTCCTTTCCTTCTGTCCTATTTTTTTTACAAGAGCCTTTTAAAAATGTCACTTACTATACGATTATGCACAGCAGCGTTTTGTAACAACCTCATCTTAACTCAACTACCTCTGCCCTTGCTGTGGGATGATTGGTTGCCTTGGCAATCTTATACACACAGTGCTCAGGAGCTACAATTATAGCGCTCTTCTCAGTAGTGATCCTCTTAGTTCCTTTTCTTAGAAGTTCATAACAAGAACATACAAAAAGATAGATATATAGATATAATGGATTTTATTGCTGCAGCCTTCTGTCTCCATCCCTGAGGGAGGTATATCTGCACTTTCTAAACTTGCCTGCAGCAAAGATAAAAACTTTCTGTTTGTGTAGGATGCACTACTGTGTTTGCTGAATGTCCCAACCAGATAAGTTAAGCCACCACTGAGTCCCATGTAAACCCTGAGGACTAGAGCAAGGGCCTCTTGGGATGTTCTACAGCAAAAGCAACTGCAAATGGAGTATTATCTTGTATTGCATTACAAAGACTTCAGACCAACCGCGCTTACTTTGCAAGTAAACTTATCACAACTTTAACTGCTGGCTCTGCAAACTCGAGTTAAATGCATACGAGCAGCAGCTGACGCTGAAATGGGAAGGCCAGTTCCCTCAACTCCTTATCATTTTAGAGTTTACAGGCCAAATCCTGTCCTAAACTACACCACTTGCATATTATTTGTGTACAGTAGTGAAGGACAAAAGCAAGACCTGCGTCAGCTCTGTGACATTAGCAAGAGACACTAAGATCCAGTGCACTATTTTTTTGACTGTACTTGCTCTGCTGGCTCATTATGGTTTCTTAAAATAAAAAGAAAAGAAAACGTTGTCCCTGAAGTTGAATATGACTGGTAAGAGAGGAGGAACAAAGCTGTCAAACTCCTCTCACATAATCATTATTTTGGAGAGAAATCTGAGGACAGAACTGAGGTTAGTTCTGTCTCTGCTCTCTGTAAGCAGTGGATGGAGGCACAAAAGGGTTGTATGTTGTTTAAATCTACATGCTGGAACTCTATATTGTGTGCCTCCACTTGTTGATAGTGTGAGTACCTGAAAGCAAACCCCTCCTTGGAAAGGGAAAGAGACACATCTGTTCTTCTTACTACTGAGATGGGTAGGCTCGCACAGTGAGGGAAGCTGTTCTCACCATGCACAAACTGTGGGACTTCACAACAGAAATGCCTAATTGCAGCTGGCATTTTGGACGCTTCCAGTGCTTGTGCCAGTGGGCACTTGGCTGAAGAGTGACATCCTTTAACATGACCCTGAAAACTGCAGAGGAGATGAAAATGCTGAACTGGTGGTTCAACGATTAAGAGCCAAAAAAAATGAAGCAGTCCTAAAGCCTCAACATTCAGTTCTTCAAACTGCTAAACCACAATTTTAAAAAAGGAACATAGGTCTGCAATTTTGTACAGAAGAGTCTCCTTCTCCTTTTCTTTTTCTTTCCCCTCTGCTGTCAAGTGTGATCACAGATGCTGCTTTGAACCAAGATGGCAGCCACCAGCAGCTGGGTGAGATGCCATTGTTAATTAAAGTCTTCATGCTCAAATGCTGCTCAGATTCAGGAAAGGGTGAGAAATGCCACATGTGAGGGCCATGAAAACAGTACTGTCTCACAATGAAAATCACTAATGCTGAGCACTTCCAGGCAGATCACACAAATACTTGGCATCCACAGAACAAATCCAAATCTGACTTGGAGGAACAAAACTCCACTGACAATAGAAGTTCTTGCTTCAAATGAGAAACTACATGAAGAATGTTAAGAACCAGCTCTTCAGATATTAAATACCCTTTCAGCACCCTTTTGAAGGGTCCCTGCTCTCAAATGAGCGTGAAGTGTTGACGGAAAGTGGCAGGCTCTTCCTACAGAACTAAAATACACCGATTCTTCTCAAAGTTTGGGTGAAATCACAAGTGCTGCCCTCTCACTGATAGCAGGCTCACTCTTAGGCATCTGAACTAACATAAGTTCTGAAATTGTCACCCCTCGCATGAGTGTAAATATATCTAATGAGTCAAGGTTGAAAAGACTTCCATATGTCAGAGCCATCTCTTTCCAAGGCACTGTAGCAAAGTGAATTTGCAGTAGAGGAGGAAAGGACTGTAAGCCTTCAGTGTAGTAATCAACATGATAGCTTTGTCTAAGAGTGACGTTCCACCCAATACTGAAATGCTATACTGGAGAAACCCTTTGCTAGGTTCATTCTAGCAGATGCACGTGGCCTCTCTAAGGCTTGGCTAGTTGTTTTTAAGAAACAGTCTTCAAAAGTAGGACTCTACTGCAGTAACAGTTGTTACCAATTAAAAGGCAGCAATTCCTACAGTGGTTTTCCTTATTCAGCCATCTTATAAAAAAAACATGTTGTCTCTATCACTGCCCTATGCAGTTTTCAATAGAGGGACAACTTCAGAAGCTCAATCCCATCCTGTTAAGACTACCTAGATGTCTACTTGTCACTGAGCCCCTTCAAAGTCCGCAGTTTTAGTAGTTGGAGTTCAGTACTTGACTAACTGTTGCTCTCCTGTATATTTTTAAGGGATCTTTTTTTTTCCTTTGGAACATTCATTAACTACATGGCAATATATTTGCTTGTTTCTCATGTGGCTGAGGCAGGTGGTTGAACATGAAGTCCTATTCTTGTCTGCTTTTTAATATTTGGGGTTTTTTGTATTACTGGTGGGGTTCACTATAACATTAAACTCAATGGGAAAATGTAATTCAAAAAATACCCTGTTATATTTTTCTGAGCTGTTCTGTGCAGGAACTAATCACAGAGCAAGAAGTCAGTAACTGGCTTTCAAGTCTACTTTTATAAACTTTACATAATAAGCACGTGTAGAGGGTAGTCAGGTTGCTAGACACAGGACAGAACATTCCTGCTCAGACTTGCTCAATACGGTTTCCTTCGCTGTTATGCACTTTTTTTATTCCTAGACCAGCCATCTTTTTTCCAACGTTTGGTTCAGATGGAAGGTGGTATCTGGAGGACTCAATATGATGAACGCAAAACTGTTCTTTATGGTCATAGCAGTGTGCTGTCATAGTCTTTCAAACCTATCATTCAATGCCACTATTGCTACATCAGGCAAGGTTAATCCTGCTTTGTGGTATTTCAGGATTTATCAGATTTCCCTTGCTGCATATAACAAATCAAGAACTGTATTTTTGAGTGATTAACAGCGTACATCAAACTCTTCATAATGAGCACAGGCACCTTATGGGGACTTCTCTGTACGATGTTTGGGTTAGTCTTGTTTTTTGTGTATCACCAGCTCTTATATAAAAGTTTAAATCTTCAGTTTTAATGTAATTTTACTACACGGGCCTCCCTGTGCTTGACTGGCAGTAACACTTACCTAACATTGTTCACCTGCACATTTCAAGGTGCTTCACAAAGTGTCTTCACTCCTGCCCTCAAACCTCAGGAAATAGTCACTCATTCAAGTCACAGCTGATAGCATTTTAGATATGATAAGCATTTTAGGTAGCATTTTATTCCTACATACTGGTAGGTGTTCGGTTGTTCTGCTTCTACACAGCAATAGTATGTTTATCAAGCTCATTCTTACTTCAGCCATATACTAATCCTAAAGCTTGAAGACATAACTAAATAAGAAAAAACAAATTTGTGCTGTATGCTAAGAAGCACAAGCCAAAGTTCACTGAAGTAAACTGGAAAGCATCTTACAGGCTTCAAAATTACTTCAAAATAATTTTCAATATAGGAGTTTTTAATATTACTCTTACTTCAGGATCAGGTTTCCTGGCTTCAGAAAGAAAATAAATGGAGAGCTATTAATCTAATCTGTTTTGTTACGTTTTGCAGGATACCAGCAATGCACTTGCCCATTTCAGATTACACAAAGTCTCTGGACCTTTGGGCAAACAGCAGACACAGTACACAGGTACTCTTGACCGTCTTGGTACCAGCACACTCTGTAGCCAGTTGAAGTCCATGTTTGTCTTTTCTTCCAAAGGCCAAGCAATGCAATAGAATAGCTGGAGCAGGGTTCTGCTTCAGCAAGGAACCAAGCTTGTTTTTGGTCAAACAAGGAGCAGTGTTAATCCATCACTTAATTGCAGCCACCTCCAGGGCAGAAATAGGCTGCCATTTAACATGATAGAGTAATGTTACACAACAGTTCAGGGCGGAAAGCAAAGAATCATGTATCCATTGAAAATTCAATGAGACATTAACGGAGATAATATAATTACACCAGGAATTTGGATGGGATGTCAGGATTAGCACCTCTATACTTGCAAAGTGTGCCGCAGGATGTTTAGTAACCATGCCGCACAATGAATTACATGATCTACGTCACCAACTGCAGTGCTGCATTTACTTGGGAGCTCTTACCATTGATTGTTCTGTAATTCTGTCAAATGTATGGAATTTGACAAGATCACATCTTGAGATGGCACACAAGCTACAACTGCACTTAACTAAATCTCAAAGAATCTATGCATCTTTACCTTTTTGCCCTCTTTTTTTCTTGACTGTTTGTTGCACAGTCAAAGGAAACAGCTTTTTATGTGAATGATGATTAATAAGCAGCCCTGTTGAAGGGTGATGTAGCTGGTGTTAAGAACAGGTTCCTTTAATAGACACTTTAAAATGTGTTCTAACATGTGAAAATGATAGGCTGTCAAATCACCATTCAGGTGTACACCAAGATAATAGCATGCACTTGAGAAAAATGATATGGTAAAATACACATTTTTACAGCATGAAGATAAATAGTGAAATATACACTTGTGTGCCCCAATGAGGAAAAGAAAAAAAAGTCAGTTTAGAGCGGAATTATAAGTAGTCCAGACATCTCCATTGTATTGTGCTTGAAATATCAACTGAATGTCTAATCTGCTATATTTGTGTTTGAATTAAATGGACGCTACAAATACTTTCTATCTTTATTGGCTGTTATCAAAATCTTCCCACAAGGATGAAGGTATCTCAAGATAGAACTTTGTTTAAAGGTTATGGCTATAGTTTCAGTATGCAAACTTTTAGGCAGAAACAGAATGGGATCTTTTTGAAAATAGTACAATTAATGGGAAACTTAATGAAAATGAAGCAGTAGGATGTCTGGCTTGCTTGAGATCAACACCAAAATATCACCTTTCTTACTTGTGCAGGACCTCAACAGGTAGTAACTAAAGTTGTGGACTAGTGACAGGATAGTTATCTTTTTCTATTTTTTTTATGTATACTGCAGTCCAGAATCCCCTTCCCTGATTGCTATGCTGACCTCTTAAGAACAAAGCGTCCAAGCATTCGAAGTTTAACCTTAGATACGTGTAGTGAATAACAGGCATTTTCAAGCATCTAATAAATGTTAAGTTCTCTCCCCTTATAAAATGTTTTGCTGTTCTGTTCTTATTTCTTTCTTTAATCTTTGATATGTGCCTGACAAAAGCATTCAGAACATTTAAAATAGCACGGGAGACCAAATATAGAGCGCCAGCCCTTTAAAGAACTAGATAAATGAACTCTGCACTCTGTTGCAGATGTAGTGAAAAAAAAATCTAAGGAAACTTCTTGTACTAATTTTTTACTTTTCATGGCTTCTTAGTTAACAAGATAACCTGAGCAGATTATGGTAGGATATTCCAGTTAGCTGGGCTTCACCGAGGAGGATATAGGGCCCAAGGACACACATGCTGCAGAGCGCTACTGAGTCAACCAAAGAAGTTAACTAAGTGTCACATTTGCATGTACTGATGATACTCAACCTGAACCAGAGCCAAAATGAAACAAGCCTTCAGAGAGGTACTTCAGGTGTATGTTTTAGACTTTCATCTAAAGGCTTGAACTCATGACCTAGCAGCTACAGACTTCTTAATGTTTAAGGTTACTCTAATTCTCCAGCTTGTTAAACTTTGCATAAAACAGATGTTTATAAGCAGATGCTAATGTTTTAAATAGCATCTAGGTGGGCTAATAGGGCTAAACCAGGGCTAGATTAACATACCTCCAGCTATGTAACAACTGCAATCCAAATCTGAACCCAGATCCTGCATTTGCAGCTCAGGAAAATTCTGACAGTTATTTTAAAAGCAAATGGCAATTCTGGTTGCATGACTTCAGCTACCACTTCCGATTTAAACACAGAATCACAGTCAGTGATAAGGAGACTGAGAGTACTCTCTTAGAGGAATCTTCTTTGACTTCAAAAGATCCCACAGATTTTCAATTGCCTTTGTTTTGGATTCAAAAAATCAGGATTGTGTCTACTCTTTCCAGAAAAATTGACTTCTTTTAGTAGGTCCTGAATATTTTTATGTATTGATCCCAGACTGAAAGGCTCATGTCCCAGTTTGAATAGATAAGAGTTGTTCTTCCTTTTGTGCCAGGGGAAAATTCAAAACAAAATAAAGCAATGCCTAGAATGCCAGTTTGAACCATGCAGGACACTTTCCTCAGCTGAGTAGATTGCCCCAGGGAGACAGGGTAGAGACCCTATGTGGAGTTGTTCCAAGCTCTTCAAACCAAGCATCAAAGCAGCAACCCTCTGGCTTAAAGGTGAGAAAATGATGCCCTGAGGTGCAGCTTCTGTGTCAGGCAGATAGCAAGCAATGGGCTTGTAAAACAATGTTTGAAGAAAGGTAAAAGAGAACATGAGAGAAAGGGAAGAGATTCTTATTAGCTGCAAAGTAAGGCTTTTCAATCACAATCTCTGACAAAGAACAGCGCTATTTGGACAGTAAATCACTGTGGCCCACTGAGAAACTTGTGGTGATAAGAGTCTGACAGGCCAGAGAAGAGTTTCAGTGTGGCTTGCAGGGAAAATCTTTCATTCCAAACACATACACCAGACCAGCAGAGGCAGGAGGAGCAGGTACAGGCAGGTAGTCCTGAACAGAAGGGTGAAATGATATTTCAGTTTATTTTTTGTACAAAGAGGACAGGAAAGCCCCTCTAAGATGCTTTTCTGGTGGGGAAGAAAAAGAAGGCTGCCTCAAGATTTAAGATTCTTCCACTTATGTCTTGTCTTCTTCCCATCAGCTCCTGAGTCTAGCGACAGAACCCTAAATGACAGGGCAGCAAGGCAAGATCTACCAGTTTTGCACAAACTTGAGCAAGCACCACTTGTTTGATGGCAGCTAAGTACAGCTGGATGTTCATTAAAAAGCTTTGGAGAAAGAAAACAAAGTACACAGGAGCTGATCAGACTTGAGGAAGATAAGTGAGCTGAGTCACAATGCAGTGACATTGAGTGCATTCAGAGATTGCCTTTCACGCATTTGGTACACAGCTAGCAGGATACGAGGGACCTATAACATTGTGCATTTCTCATAAAACTTGCACTTCTTTGAACCTGCCTACTTTATAGTGGCATAAATATCACATTCTTTCTGATCCTTTTTCTTTCTCACTCTTGTCCTTATGTACTTCAGTTTTGCCCCCATAACACGAGGGAGTTTAATGTGATGTAACTTGCATCTCCTAGAGGTAAGAAGGAGGGAGATCAGAGGAAAAGCAGCTAACTGAAGAGTTTAAGCATTTTTCTCTCGATTCTTCAAACAGTGCAGGTATAATATTTCACTATGCTGCAGAATTTGAGAGAGATATCTGAAAGACCTGAACGAAAGAGGTGACTAGAAAGGAAAATAACAAGGAAAGGTTTAAGAAAAGCTTAGGCAGATTTTTTTTGTTCCTTTGCTAATGGAAGGGACTGATATGGAAGACTACACTTTGCCCTTGATACTGACCTTCACATTATTCAATTTTAACTACGCTTGCTGTCCAGGGGCTGCTCCATAGCACTAGTGTAGAACTATCCAAACACCTTGACATTCCTCTTACTTTCCAGTGGTGTTCTTACATTCCATTCCTCCTGTGTTTCAGTGAGCCAGATATAAGGGCCAGGTGATGAGAGAAAGCCCTCCCATGCAGTAGTTTGCCCTTGGGCCATTTGTGCCAGTCCTGCAAGGGTATTTTGTGCCAACAGAGCAGCAGAGAGGCTCAAAATGCATCAAAGATTCTGTTTCTGAAAATTTAAGCAGTTAAAAGTTTCTCATTGAGGTTATTCTGTGATATCTAAACGTACAAAACAGCAATGGTGAAGTTTTCTCCCCTCTTTACTTATGAGGTTTATCTTCTGCTGGTTGTCACAGGCTCTCTGTGATCAAAACTTGCCCAGAACATCTTGCTGTGTCCTGGTTTTTGCATTTTACTACTGGTCCAGCTAACTTGGCATTCGTATGCTAAGATGCAATTTACTTGTGAACTTCCTTGGTACACTTGAGGGAATGGGAAGGAAGAAAAAATACAGATGTTGAAGCACTAGACTGCTGTGAATGAGCAGAAATGCATTTAGAAAGTATTAAATAGTATTTACAAAAAAAACCAACCAAACAAAACAATAAAAAACCTCCCAACTAACAGCTAGAGTCTCTTCCTTGTCTACTATGGAAAGGTTGAAAGGGGAATTCCGGCTTCTGCCATTATAAATAAATCACCAACAGCAAGGAGGTACTAACTAGTCAGACACGGTACTTTCCCCAGAAGAGTATCCTGTTATACCATTGAGAAACATTCTAACCTGAGGCAACTGATCTTAACAGTTCAGTGTCTTAAATTTAGGGCGAGAGAAAAGAACAACGGTAGCACTTGCTCTTCATTGAGGCACTTGCCTAGAGAGGCCTCTCAATTCCACTTTAGATTAACAAAGTCACTGTCCTTCTCTCAAGCAGTGACATGCAACACAGTTCAACTTCACTGTGACTATTTAAATTGGGTAAATCTTGTAAATCTCCCCACTGGAGAAACAGTCTTGCAGCCACATATCACACAAGCGGAGTCAAATTAGATGAGATCATCGTCAAATCTATCCCAGCACCCTGTGTGTTACGAAGGCCATTAGTGGATGCCAATGGAAAGCTTTTGAGAAACAAGGCAAGTATAAAGTAATCTTGCCCCTACTCAATCCCCCCAAGAATTAGGGATGTTACAAATAGATGACTAACGCTTTCATAACAGACTTTCACCTGAATGAAAGCCACCTTTGTTAACTCCTCTATTTTGAAACTGCAGCCTTATAGTCAAGATGTATGCAGAAAAATGCGTCTGCAATGGGTTAAGATAAGAAAATTTCTCAGCAAAATTCCCACGTTGACAAAAATTAATGTTGAGATGACAAAAAAGCTTCAATTGCAGGGAGAGGTTAAAACAGTTTGAGGGCTTGACAAAGTCTTCATCCTTGTAACTAACAACCTGGCTTAAAAGCACTTATTCACTTTTTGACTTAACCCTGTATCTTGCATCTTTCTTAAGAAAGCACTGACACAAGGCTGTTGGATACTTGGGGACAGAGACATGCTCTTGATCGTTCAGGTTTAGTTTTATTCTTTAAAATAAAATATTAAGCCTAGGCACAAGAAAGACTAACTGAAGTACACTGTACAGGCCACTCAAAGGTTAAATGTGGGTTTAGCTCACTTCAGAGAGAAAGGGGTAATGAAACTGGGCCTTTGAAATCCTTTGGATGCTTTCAGTAACAGGTTAAGAAGTAAAGGAGCAATGGCAAGTACTTTTATGAACTTAACCTCTGTTTGTTTTTTTTTGTTTTTCTTCTAAATGCCCACTCTCTTCTTCCTCCAAGAAATGGCTAGGTCTGTTTTGAGTTTGAATGTTTCTTTTTTTTAATACTATATAGAACTTTCTGCCTCATTAACAGTAAAATGAATAATTTAGTGTAATCTGAACCTGGTTTTTATGTCTTAATTTGGCTGTCAGACCCTCCCTCAATTAAATTAAGAGCCTTAATTGTGGGAGTTTCTGTATTTTTTTTCATTGGAACTGAAGGGCAGGGACATCTCTCAGCTGGTAGTTTAGCTGTTTCCAACCAAGAGTGAAGATCAGTTAACGTGTTTACGTTTCTCTAATACTCAGCAATGAGCTATTCAAGGGACTGAATAGCTCTGTGACAAGTGGTCACAAGCATGCAGCAAACCCAACCCAGAATTCATTTTCATTAGCAGATAGCAAAATGTCCACATAAGAATCCTTTTCTTTTCAAAGATCAGATCCAGTGAAGTTGGAAGAGGACACATTGAGAAATTCTTTAAGTTTTCACATGATGCCGTCATATGTGTACGGTGTCACACAGAACAGTATTTCAGAGTTCATATTCCAGAGACCCTCACTCTCAGAGGTTGCTCACTTAGAGCTAATGTGACCATCCCAAATGGCTGCATTCACTAAAGCTAATTTCTTCCTTCTGCTTTGCCTGAAAGAATTTTGTGCCAAGGAGTTTGGTTTTTCCTTTCTTTAGAAGTTGCTGAGTAAATAGTTGGAGCCATGTGTAATAACAAAAACAGTTTTAAAATGTTAATTCTTGGCCTCTGACAATCAAGGGTACAGTATTTAACATCTGTACATATTTCCAGCAGGCTACAGCCATGTCCTTTTGTTTTGCAAACTGTACAACCATACTACAAAGGAATGGAGGCTTAAAACATAGGAAATAATGCCCTTTTTGCTGGAGGTACTCAGAAAAAGCTAGCTTCAGACAGATTATTTTAAAATATATCTAGATGCTTCAAACTGCAGATGGGAGCTGCTTCTGAAAGTCTTATTAGGCCCTTGTCTAAAAATCTGAGTACTTTGTCACCTTCTAGGTTTCTAAATCAGGTCTAGGAATTTTTTTCCTACCTTCAACTTCTAAACATTGACTATTTACTCTGAACTAGAATGTCTCTAATAGAAGAGAACAATGTGGCTAAATAAAGACTATACCCCCCAATCTACACAGAGCTAAAGGACCAAATGAAGCTTTGCTAGAGTACTACAGCTTTACTACAGTACACAATGCAATTAAAAATTAAATGCTGCAAGGATCCAATGACAAAATGCCATGTTCCCACTCTGTCCTGTAATACTGCTGCCATTGTCGTCCTCCTCCATCTCCTGCTTGTCCCCAAAAATGGTTTAAGATCCACAAGGTGCAATCTGGAACTGAATGCATGGCCATTCAGGTCACTGTGCTAAGGACAAGTGCAGGGGAAAGCAGACAGGCTACATTATTTGAAAGAAAAAGCCAAGAACTTTCTTCTACTTCCCCTCATCCTGAGTCAGTACCTAAGATGTTTGTTCTAATAACACTATATTCTGCCTAGAAAAGTGGAATTTATGCATGACTACCAGGCTGCAGAACATAAGCTGCTACTGTTGATCCATTTTAAAACATGCAGAAACACAGGTGGATCAAATTGTGCTGTATAACAACTGTAGGTAAATAATGCCATGCTCTAGGCTTCAAACTCAAGTATTCAAAAGAAAATACCTAATTTTACATGTAATTACCTCACTATCCGTTTCTAGAACCTACTGGCCAATTAATCATCCAGTGTGGGAGGCCCTCATTTGAGAAATACAGTATGATTGTAGGCAGTGGGGGAGCCCAATATCTCTAAAATTCTCCAACCCATGTGTGCACTCAAGGATGTATTTTTTTTTTTTTTTGTGTATCAGTATGTATCTGTCTCTTACAAGAACACGTACCCTTACTGTCCTGTAGACCCTGAGAGTTAAGAGCAGGTACAGCTGAAAGTCCTCTTCAAACCTTTCTAAGGTCAGAATGTAGACCCCCTGCGGCAGCTCTGACCTGTCTCAGCACAGTACAGATACTCCACTGTTCTGACAGGCTGGCAGTTCATCACCCAGATGAAAGGCTCTGATCTCCCCTGTTTGTCAGCAGAGCTGTCACAGGTGAAATCTTGCAGATTTCCAAAGGTAGGTGAATTACAGAGTCAAACATGACTGGGGGGCAGAGGCAGAGAGGAGGGCAGGGAGTATGCAGTTATAATTTCTTTAAGTCTTCAAGATGTCTCAGGCATGGTACTTGGTGCTTCTGTCTGGCTCTTGCCTGTGACTCTACTGGTAGAGGCCTAAGGGACAGTTTTTGGAATTTTTCAGATTGTCAGGGATCTGCTGCTCAGCCAATGGGCTACATGAGGATTTCTCAGCTCTAGGAAGTACAGATTTAAGCCTTCTGTTGAGCCATCCTCAAGACTATTAGACTTCCAATATTCATATTAAGCAGGACCTTCTGAGCCCAAACCCTTTACTTTCTTATACATAAAATTTTATTTTCCATAGTCTTCCCATAGCATGGAAACATGTATCCTGTATAGAGCCCCGATACAGGGCTCTGAATCTGCTGGTAATTCCAGTGTTGCAGTTAAGAGCTCTCTTAAGCTGTAAAAATGCAAAGTGAGACTTAATTTTCGGTGTTGAGTTGTGAGTAACAATAATGAACACTAGCTAGTCATCTTTTTTAATAGTGGGAACTTGGAAATAGCCCCAGACCAAGAATCATTTGAAGGACTCCTCAAAAAGAAGCAGCAGGTGTCTCAGGAAAAGCCTAACAGTGACTGATAGTAGAGGAAAGAGGTTACAGGTTTATCAAGCAGGAAAACCAGTTATGCTAAAAGCAAGAAGTATAGTAAGCAGAACTGATCAATCCACACATCATTTACGTATTCCCTAGCTAATCTCACTGGTATTCCAATAATAATTTGACAGTGTTCCACATTATCTATAATTGGTCAAGCATTTAGCAACTAAACTATACAGCAAACACTAATGAGCTTCATTAGATAATACATTTTCCTTCCCTTTCCACTGGTATTCAAGTGGCACGCTGTTTGGGGGGGGAGGAAGTTAAAAAAAGGATTTCTTAAATACAAGATTGACTGTCAAGGGTCAAAATGCAATACTTGTACACTTTGAGTATTTCAGTCTTCCCAGATACCGTCTATACACTGCATATACTCGTGGGATTCCAGCTGTCCTACCCTTAGTCTCCTCTTCCTGGTCTCTTTAACCTCAATGCTACAACATACTTTCCTTGTGAGGGAAAAAGTGGTGAAAGTGATCCAAACAGATTCTTTTAGAAACCTGCACCAAGTATCAGTACAGGAACTGTCTCTTAAGTAGCTGAGCCACAGTTCAACTCTATGAAACAACTCTGTTCTAACAGATCTATTGCTCAACGTGTTTCCTAGGCGTACCTGCATTGTGTATGTATTTTATTTCTTCGGCCAGTCAAGCGTCAAAGATACAGGCTTCCTTCCCTTGCAATTCCGGGCTCTGACGCTTATCCCAATCGCCACCTACCTGAGAGGGAAGCAAAATATTCCCAAAGATAACTCTAGTATGGTAGTCATAACACTTATGTGGACATGATCTCTACCTTATTAATGCCATCAAGGTGTCTCAAAGGAAAACAAAGTAAAACAGAAGCAGCTCGGGTTCGTATCATGTGCTGCTATGAACAGCAAGGATGTCCCTGCTCCTTGCAGGGGGGTTGGACTAGATGACCTTTGAAGGTCCCTTCCAACTCTAACCATTCTATGATTCTATGTTAAACGTGCAACCACTTCCTTTTTTTTTTTCAAATTCATTTATCTATTCTATGTTGGGAATGAACTGCCCAACTGAAACACCTTTAAATGCCAGCAGAAATGTTTGTGGATTAGGAATGCTGTGTGAAATATCCTCTTCAGAGATGCAATTTCCCCAGTGTTTCCCATATGGGCATATGATGAATCTCATAATCAAAATAAACATACCATTCTACTAAATACTATTTATATATAAAAGAATTGGCATAGACAAACTTATGGTTTATGTAGCCAAGATTGTCTCTTACAGGGTCCAGTACCAAATGCTACTGATGAAGGTCAAATAAAACGAAAACTGTGAAAAGTTAGAGAATGGCTGAAAGATGAATTCAGACAGTACAAAAGGAACTAGGTATCAGAAAACAGGACACACGCAGGTAGAATTTTGCCAGTTATACACCTATGGCAAAGCAAAGTCTGTCTTTTTATTTTTTTTTTTTTCCCCACACATACTAAGTTTCTTTAGCATTTATATGGTGGCTTTCTACACAGATGGGAGTAAACAACATGCTTGGTTCTGATAAGACACCAGAGGGCTGCATTCTCACCAACATCCATGCAAGCCTCTAAATAGCTATACAGGGTGAAAACTTTCTGAAGCACTCTGCAGTTTTCATAGTACAGCCCATCAGGAGGGTCACAACGAAGCCTCATGATGAGTGGCCAGGGTGCATCTGGAAGGGGTGTCTGGTTTCTGAGCTGAAAGGCAGAAGCAGGACCCCAAGGGAAGGCTCTGTCCCTGACCCTCTTTGCCCTCCCTTGTTCTGATCTTTATTGGGCCGTCTGCCCCGTAGCATCAAAGGCAAAAGCAGGCCCGTGATTTGTCCTACAACAGCTCTATAAAAAACATAATTGCCCAATAACCCTCTGTCTGCAAACCAAGCCATCTTCCTGTTTCTTCTCTCATAAAGACTATTTGACAAGCCTGTTCCATCAGCTTATAAAAACCTAGAAATAGTTGCCTTCCCTGGAAAGAAACTTGGGGAAAAAAAAAAAAAAAAAAAAAACCAGAAAAGAAACTAGTTTCTCTTACTTATGTATGTAGAGTGAGTGTCTGTGTATTATACACACATAGATACACTCCAAGATATCCACAAGTCAAATATGTAAACCACTGAAGACAGCCAGATTACATACTGGCATGACAAGCCAAAAAAAAATTATTCCTTAAAATAAGGATGTAAAGCACTACATATTGAATTTGAATTCAATATGTAGTCAGAAATGTTCTGTACTTTAAATTGAAAAGTGAGGTGGAGTATATGCTGCTAAACTAGAAAGGGACTGATCTAAAAGTGGTGCAGTAAGAATTATTCTGAATATTCTGGCATTATTATTAAGTTGTGTATGATCAGAGGAAATTTAAAATTGTTCTTCATACTTCTTTCTCTCTTCTTAAAGAGCTGTTTTTCCCCCTACAGTAACATTGCTACAAGACTCACCAACACAAATGATTCTTCAGCCTTCCAGTCAACAAGGATGCTGATGTAAATTCTCCAGTCACCTTCTGGTTAGTGTAGAGAGTAACTCATTCAGGTGACATTCTGTCCTTAAGCATCCTTGAGAAAATACAGAGAAACTCCACATTAAAACTGGTATAGCTAAGCTTTAAATCTAGATCGCTTTGTGCTTCAGCCACTAAAAAGTAACTAAGTAATCCTTTGACTGGACAATCTTGCTTCTGACAAAAAAATGTTTAAAAGATAGATTATTCAACAACTTGTCTGACTGTCACAGGTTTCACTTGAAATATTTAACATAGATACATGATTAAGATTTGATTTGCGGTGCAAAGATTTAAACTCCTGGCAAACGTAAGAATATTGCATTTTAATTTACTTTCAATACAAAATAGTTGCTTTGACATGCCTGAGAACAACCGCCTTGGGATCTGTTCCTCCTAAATGACGTCAAATAAGAATTTCTCTATTAATATTAATGGATGAAGGATCAGGCTCTTCAAAATCAAAGAAAGAAATAATTTATGACTACTATGATAGGCCAAATCTTGAGGTGTTTATTTTACTACACATGTCCTTGAAGTCAATGGGGGCACAAATGAGAAAGAAAGGTGGTGTTGAAGCTAAGGGAAGATGCTGATTTCAGATTCCACTGTTCCAAGTCCATGGATGTTTCAGGATATTCTGGTATCACACGGGTGTATCTGTGGCCCAGGATTTGATTTTACAGTTCTGTGTAAGCAAAAACCCCAAAATCTGGGACAAGAATAAAACCAGAAACCCTGAAGTGTCCTAGTAGATAAAGCTATTCTGAGAGGATGCTGGAAGTCCTTTTGCTGTTCATTTTACAGCCAAGGATTTTTTTAGATTCTGTGTCTGACCTCAGGGCAGTGGGTGCCTTATCAATTCTTTCCTGACTCCTAACTTCTATGACAAGTAACAGTCTGAAGTGGACCGAACAACTTTTAATCTAATATGACTGATAATATCTCCCTAACTCTACTGGTAAACTGTATGTTCAAGATATTTATCAAGCACATACCTAGATTTCCAAGTCACAGCATGCAGCACTATTTACTGTGTATCAATAAGCTGGTGTCCTTAACCACCAGCATCACGCCTTAGCTACAGGGAAGCCAGGACTGGAATTAATTCAGCTAGTCTGAATATGCCAGTTACAGTTTAGTCTGATCACCAATCTTGAGACAGTGCTGCAGTATCTCTCAAATTCAGTCTTGGCATAACTTCAATGTTGCTCTGAAAATGAACAAAGTTCATCAGGTAGATGAACTAGGGTTGTCCTTAGGTCTTACATAGCTGGAACATTGAACAATGTCAGCAGCTGTAATTTGAAAGTTTCAAGAAATATAATAGATTATTTCATTCATAGGATGTCTCGTCATATATCTTCCTAGCTTTTTTCAGTCTTACATAGAAATGGCTACATAATCTGGTTCCAGCATTCTTGATTTCTTACCATGCATTGATTCATCTCTGGCCTCCTGTGATTAGACAACTGAGTTGTCAAAAAAAAGAACCACTTCCCGTGCCTCTTCCATTTTTCTCTGCATTCCTTTCTGTTCATCACAAGGCCAATGCATCTTCATGTGGAACTGTGCTCTGCATCTCCTCAGCAGATACCACTGCAATGTTTCAGTAGTTACACTTCTGAAGTATCTTCTACCCCCTCCCCAGGCTCTTTGTTCCCTTTGTACCTAGGGGAGAAGTAACAGCTCTCCATCTTTTCACAGACAGGAAAGAATTAATCTCCCAGGCAGCTACACTGAGAGAGCTGCCTGGTGTGGGTACGAGTGCCTGTGGCCAAAGGCAATCCAGCTGACTTGTCTTACAACATGAGATGACACAGAAGTCCTACTTGTTGCCTCAAACACTGTAAAGCCAGCCTTAAAGAACTAAACCAACTTTAAAAATAGAAAAGAGCTGATCATCTAAAGTCAGTGTCTGCCTCTTTCTCCTGATGTTTCAACTCTTCTTGCCAACCCTCTTAGTGCTTTCCTCTCTCTTCCCTGGGTAGCTTGTTCCCTCATAGTTCATCTAAGTGATGAACACAAAAACTCTTAAAACACTTTCAGAAGTAATGTATATACATTGAGTGAATACTTACCACACCCTATGATGAGAGGACAGTATTTTTGTCAATGAAGACTTCAGGTAGAGTATCAAATACAGCTCACTCAGAATAGGAGACAGATAATGGTCAGTCACATACCTCAGTCATCCCAATCTTATTCTACGTAGTGCCCAACCTAGGAATTCCTTCTTCCTTGTCTCTACCAGCAGTCTTGTCTTCTGTGCAGGAGCCTACTCCTCCCACTCAATTAGTTTCAAGGACGCCCTAGTCATTTATTCTCTTTGCCAGGGGAAACCTCTCAGCAGCATAGCTAGCCCAGTTTCTGTAGAACTGCTCCTTCCCCTAGCCTTACTCTAGCCCTGTGTGCCCTCGGCAAGTGGCATGCCAGTCTTGGGAGCCAATTGCTAGCACAGACACCTCCACCTGGGGGAAGCAGAGAACCACAAAGGGCTCCTTGGTTTTGGAAGGTTCTGAGTATTCTGCTTCAGGCAGGAAGTTAGCTCCTAAATATGCATCATCAGGCTCCAAGCTTAACAGTTGTGCCAGGTTCAGCACCAGTGTTGAACAACCACAACTTGGCCTGAAACCTGCTACGGACAGTTCTCATCTAAAAGTGGTGCTGTGTTGGTTTGCATTGTCCTGATAACAACTAAACCTGTAGAACCAGACTGGCATTGCCTTTAGGGAGACTGATAAATTGAGTTTATGTACACTTCCTCCATAAACAACTTTTCCATGTAAACACTAAATTCTGAATCTGTTTAAATCTTGTAGTTCCAATCTATCAATCTTGATGGTTTCTGTCAAGGAAAAACTGGACGCAAAGAGGGAGTTTCACCTGTTGCTGTATATAGCTTTGGACTGATGCAATACAGTGAGGTTACAAAATACAAATGCCATGATGCTGGACAGATTCATTTCTCTTAAAGTTGGAGTGTTAAGCTTGTCTGGGCCACCAGGTTGTAATGCATGTATCTGCTTAATGAAGGTTCCATTACATACATTGAATGGTTACTACAGTAGTAATTACTAATTCTACAGTATTGGAGAAGAAAAAAAATACACCATTTGTTATGATGTATACTATTAGTATGTAGCACTTATGCAGTAAACTGTATCAACTTCTACTAGGAAAGCAGAAAAGTGTGGGATACAGCACTTAATGTGGCGGACTAAAATTTGAGGAAAAAAAAAAAGGAAGTTGAATGCCTGCTCTTAAAAAAAAAAAAAAATAAAAAGAATCAATGTGTCAGTGGTGAAAAAATTCCATGCCAAGCAGCAGGAACCTATTTTATTTACAGTCTCCTCCAAAGATGCTAGTGTAATAAAAAAAAAAAAATGTCCTGAAACATTAAAAACTTCAGTTGGCCATGGAATACATAGATCTGTGGCCCAAAGCGTTCAAGCCCAGCGCTTACCTTTAAGACTCCCTGCTCAGCAACTGTTCCACAAAGTTGCTTAAAATGAAGGTCTTGATCCTGCTTAGCAAATCTGCATGGTATAAAGTTGAGCTAAACCAGAGCCTTGTTAAACAAAATAAGGCTCAGTGCTGGCTTAGAAGTTTGCTCATGCTGTACAGAACTGAGACTCAAAGTAGAAGCAGGAAAAAAAAAATTGTGGAAGAACAAAACTTTCCTCTAGCTCCATCACTCAGGCTCTTATATGTGGTGAAAAATAAACAGCTACCAACTTTTACAGCAGCAGGACTTGGGAGTGCGCTATCAGGAAACCCACTTAAACCTTTAAAGGAGGCACCTTTGGAAATATTTAATAGACGCTCATCTCTCCAGCAGGAAAGTCAGTGTTGGAAAGAGACATCTTTAACAAATAAATAATAATTTATTAAGTCACTTGTCTCTGCAGCAGGAAATAAACTAGTGAGTGGGGAAAGAGGGTGGTGGGGTGACAAAGGAAGGGAAACAAAAAACGTTACCCTTGCAACCCCTCTGCTCCAACAGAGCTGTAGTTATTTAAAACACTCTTCTCCTAAGACAGATGGAAAAAATAATTAAACCAGCCACCCACCCCTTTTATTAAACTCCTTTGTGACCACCAGGGATACGATTAACATGGCCACCATAAAAACCCAGTCTCCTACTCTCAAAATAAAGAGGAAAAACACAAGCAAGAGTGAGACATCGTGCAGGCCAGGAAGTAAATTAAGAACCTGCCTCTAGGGCAGTGAGAATATTTTTTTAGAGTGCCTGCTGGAAATTTGACAAGAGAATCATAGTAAAGGGGTAAGCATTCAGTTTATCTCAGCTAGGCCTTGAGGGCTCACAGAAAAGAATCTTCCTCTTAGGCAATCAACTTGGTGTGGAGACGCTGTGTGGAACTGCCATAGCTCAACAGCAGAGTAAGCACGGAGGATACACAGCTGCTTGTAAGGATAGAATATTAAGATACAAGTTGTCCCAAATTTTCCAAGTTTTGAAGCTTGTTCAAATTGTCTGACGTCCCATGTGCAATCACAGAGACAATTCATGTGATGCTAGGCATCTCATCCGTTCTTTTTATTTAATTCACATCTAAATCCTGCCTGTGGCTACTCACATGCATTCTCACTGGCACACTGGCTACAAAATGAGACGGAAAGAAAATAGCTAATTAATGCAAGGTTAGAGCAGGCTTTATGTACATGACTCTGCAGTTACAGGAGGAGTCCATACTGGAGCATCACTGTACTTAGATATGGACTTTACTGTATTATTTCCGTGTTACCTTTAGTGATAAACTTACCCTTTCTGAACGCGCGTATACCGACATTTGCTCCTGACTGCAGCACTTCATTTGTTAGGATTACCCCTGGGCAAAAGAAGATCAGCCAGAATCAGTACATAGAAGGCTTTTTATCACAACAGAGTGACTAGAAAATGTTATGCATGGTGTCTATCAGTGCATAACGGCAATCAGAAGCCATGCCAAATGTGGCAGTCTAGAACAAGAAGCTGCCAGGATAAGATGATAGCAATCTCTATGGTGTAAGATCTGTCAGCTTCCTAAACCCAAGATTTCCGTTCCACGATTGCCAAGGAAGCTCCTTGCACAATGTCATCATTATATAATATATAAGGAAGCACTGAAAACATCTGGAATTTCTTGTGAGAACACATTCATAGAAAATATTCCTCAATTACATTTGATTTCAAGCTGACCTAGGAAGCATTTTGCTTGCCTCCACAGACCTATTCTTCCTCCCTTAGGAAAAACCAGGAGGCCTAATGGGTTAGGCATAAGTTGTTAATACAGACCAAGCTTGTGATCGGTATCCCCTGTGCTGTGGTAGATGTTGACTGTAGGAGAAGTGATACCGGCTCAAGTACAGAATGAACAAAAGCACTTGTATGGATAAAAGGTCTCCACTGAGTTGTCACAGTGACAACTGTTTATAGTGTTCTATGCGTACAGAAAAGAAAGATACCTGGAGTGCGTATAAGAGGAACATATAGCAGATTGTCAGTCTGGGCTATAGAGAAAAAGACTGAAACAGAATCCGCTCCCACTTAATAAGGGATGAAAGAAGGGAAGAATAATATTAGCACTGCATAGGTCAAAATCTCCCCTGCCCCCTTAGTAAAATGAAGTTTTTCTTTAGCAAAATGGTTTAATAATGCATGATTACTAGGAATAGAGGGATGGGGAGATGTTAACTACAACACTATCCAGTTAGGCAACCAGTAAGCAAAATCAGAAAAGTAGGTATTAATTATATCTAGTATTTGTTAACGTCTCTTTTCTTGGAAGAGCCAAACACACTTTATAAGCACTACGTTACTGGTATGCATAATAATAGATAATTAGGGTTTTGATAACAAGACTACTGTATGTGATTGCAGATACTAGGGGAAAATTGGACTAGTAGAGCGTGGTTCAGCAGAAGGGCACGGAGTCAGGAAACCGTGATTGCATTTATTGCTGGCTCTGCCACTGAAGTGTTTTGAGACTGAGTAAATCACTTTGGCCCTATCTATGACACGATAAGGACAAATGGGCTTTCTTTAACAGATACATATTGACACAAATGGATAAAAAGTGTTAAAATGAAAGATGAATGTTATTGGATAGCTGCGATTGGACTTAAAGCATTAGTGAACGTACAGTCTAGGTGGAAGTGGGAATATCTGTAACTGAGCTGGGTGTGGAAGTCTCATAAAAGTATCTTTCATGACTATGTGGAGACGACAGCATCGTAATTTTAATGTCCTGTCTGGATGCTTTTATACAGCAACACACATACTGTTCAGTATATCTGTACATAGCTATCTCAATGCCTACCTACTAACCTAAGTACTTTAAATATCGTTTTAATTTATATGCATTGTATCACATTCCCAGCAGGGATCACAAGTCAACATCTGAGCCTCAGGATCTGAGGGAGGAACTGACCTTGCCAGAATTTCAACTTATGGTTATTGGCAATCAAAGTATTTCTACCCTGCTGCTCTGACAACCAATCTGTTCATCTGGCAAGCAGTTACTAAACAGTTGATGTGGGCTGGCCCCACTCATTGGTATTTTATCGTAACTTGTAGCATTCATCTACCGCTTCTGGGGATGGATCACGAAAGAGAGATTTTGAGGGTTTTAATCAATTTCCTGAGTTCTGCCCATCAACAGTGTCTTCATTTCCTGCCACTTTATAAAACAGGGTTAAGTTACAGTCAGACTTGGTTTGGGTTATTCTGAATACTCCCACTGAGCTGCGTCAAGTTTTCACTCATCTGGGATCCTGCTGCAAAGACTGTGGGGATTGATGGGAATCTTCAGCAGACTTTATATCAGGTCTTCCAGCCTTGATCCTACATTGTTCAAATCTATCCACGTTTTACCATTCACTGGAATAGAAGCAGGAATAAAAGCCTAATGGAGTGACAGTTCAGCCCTCACCGTGTAAATTGTTCATGGATTGGAAAAAAAACCCATAAGAGCAGTTGGAAAACTGCTCTTTTCATAATCCTATACTGAATGAATGTCATAAATTTTGCATTTAAGTAATTCATATAATATTTAATTAAGAACTAGTGGGTGCTGCTTTCTTGTTTTATTCTGAAAAAGATAAATTTGAGTTCCATAGTAATATTGTGCGAAAAAAGATTAATGGGTAAATAAGGATTTTCAATATTTGGCTCTCACCTAGACATTTCTGATAACCTGGAGCTTAGCTTCTATGGGACAAAATTTTGCATAATTAAAATTCTAATGTCTAAGGACTGTGAAGTAAACTTATGCTAGTTATAGCTTGGAGAGTTATCAGGATTTGACTAGGGATATTAAGAAAAGTCCATGTGCATTAGGCACAATGATTGCTCTAATTTTTATGATTTAAAATTAGTTTCTTAAATAAATTTCCATGTTTGTTTATTGACATTATTTCCTTTGACAACAATCAATACTGTTATGCCCAGATCTGTGATCCATTCGTGCATAGGGAATTGTGTTTAAAGGCACCATCTGATAGGAGAACTATGTTGTTGTTTTTTTTTTAAAGTAAGTTGGTTTTTTTCCTTTTTTTCCCGGTTATTTGGCAGACGAATAATGAATTAATGAAAGGTAATAATCTAAACCAGCACATACTACAACTAATGACAGAATCATAGGTGATACAGGGTGATTAGTGTGGGAAAAACTGCTCAGCGTTATTACCAAAACAACCATTCTCAATAAGATAAGATAGAGTAGCTGTTGCCACAGACTGTTGCTTGAACCACTCTCCAGTTACCGCGAGGTAACAGCCTATGTAAGAGAAAACGACCTAAAGTCTTCTCCCGGCATGGAATCTAGGTTTAAGTTATCAATAGCAAGTGATCACAAAACTGAATTTCTCTGCCTTATTTCCAATTTCATTTTAAATAAAATAAAGTTCTTGTGAGCACTTCAAATATGTATCAAAGTAAAGTGGGTTTGCTCCTACTCAGGCAAGCCTAACACACATTGATGCTGTCACCACCTCTCTCTCAACTAATATGTATAATTTTTGTCTTATTTTTAGCCCTCTTTTGACAGGCAATTCAAGGAGATGGCTCAATTGCGTCAGGAAAGAATCTTTCTAGGAACTGATATTTAACCAAAAATTTTCTGCTCACATCAACCAACCATTTGTTCATGAAATATTGATACCTTTTCACAACATATTCTGATTTGAATTTTACACTTCACTGTTCTTTTTTTCTATCACCTCTTGGAATTATATCAAAGCTGAGAAGGCTGGGAACATAGTTTTCTTAAAAGAAAATGTGACAAGCACAAATGTCTGCTTCAGCACAAAGATTCCTGCTCTTAAAGAATGCAAAAGTGTTAGAAAGCATGAAACTCTGATCCTGGAAAAAATTACTTTATGTACTTCTGAAAACCTGGGGCAAATGTAATTAGCTGTCAGGCACGAGGGGACAAAAAAATACTTTCTTAAGCTTTCAAAGTATTGTGCATGGTCAGAAGGTCTAAAACACACTGTAAAGCATTACTGTGATTAATCAATACTGTTACGCCATTTGAGTGAAAAATGCATTATCCAGCAAATGAATAAAGATTGCAGGCAGACTGGCCTAATTAGACACTATCTATTTATGTATCCATCTACTTTATACCATAATAATAAACTGTAATAACAAACAATATGTGTAAATGGATTCTAGGAACCTGATCAAATATGCATTTAGTTCAAAATACTCTTTCCATTGGCTTCAGTATTCACCACTCTTCATGCTGTAACGCTAAAGGGCATCAAAATTAAGAGATTTATTTAAAAAGATAAAGGAATTTGTCACTGGAGAGGATGTGGGTATTTATTCAGCATGCAGAAATCCTAAAACTGCAAGGTGCTAAGTATAATTAATACATTCCTCCTTTCGTTACAGGTATAATTTAAATAATTGTGGCTGTGATTCACTGAAGCACTTAACCCTGTATTTGATTCCAAGTAAGATCCTAAAGCACACTACAGTCAAATTAGGTGTATGACTAAATGCTTTTGCTGTATAAGGGCAGATTTAAATTAATAAGCACCAAAATCTGTTATGTAAACAGACATCTAAATGCAAACTAATACTATAAAATTAGTTATTTTTCTAGATTTGTTTTCCAAACAAACATCTGGACAAAGAACATCAAAACTGAAAAGTACTCAGACTTGGGATATAAATCAAGGTTGCCCATGTACAACTACACCTATAACAGTGCACTCAGCTGTAGGCGTATTTATGACAAAGGAGATGCCAGACACAGTGATTGTGTGTTGTTTTTTCTATGTTTTTGCCACCCCTTTTTCAAGCAAATCTCTTAAAAAAAAAAAAAAAAAAAAAATTAAAAAATCAAGGAAAGTTTGGTCTGGATTAAGAACTTGGAAAAAAAAGGCAGGGAAATGGGAATTTGAAGAAAATAAAGATCATAGCCTAAGTTAAGATAGTTTATACAAAACGTTTTTGTAACTGAATAATTGTGATAGTGCAGCAGTCTGATTCTCTTTGATAGTGATCATTACTCTTTCCTCAATCACTGTCTACAAAATAGTAACTACTACTATCTCCTGATTTAGATGTTATGGCATATTACTGGGAAAACCTTCAGATAAAATTAGTGCAGTAACAGTTCAAGAGCAAACTACATACTCAGATCTGGTTTTATTTTTTTAAACACTATGGAGAAAAAAAGGTTGATGATTTTGATTAAGTTCATAATAAAGATAGGCAGGCCTTCACAAAACTTTTATTCAGGCTTTTCTTGAGAGAAACCCTAATATCCATATAACGGCAGTGCTGGTAGCTCTTAGTCCTGCTTTTGTCAAGTGTCTGAAATTGCAGCTTGAACTGCTGTTGAAAGTTACCACTGTGTGAGATGGACATAAGAATCAGTGGAATACGTGATTTATTTCTCCACAGAATTGCTAAAGGAGATGTGTAATTTAGTTACAATGAAAACTTGCAGATGGATAAGGTTAACAGAAAGAACAAATGGGAAATAACTTTACCTCTATAAGGAAAGAAGGAAAGAAAAGGCTGTAGCTGAAACATTTTGTTAAAAAATCTTGCTTTGATTACCAGAAGTGTAAGAGGCATGATGTGATAGCACGTTTATTCATTTCTAATTATGGACATGGCTTTATCTGCAAGTCTTTCCTCCCCCTCCTCTGCTTACTGCCCCCCCTCCTTTTTCCTCCAGTCCCCTGGGGCAGCACTGTGGTGGGGCTCAATCACTCTTTTATTAGTTGTGATATACTGTGGTTAATTCCCTTAATCTGGACCTTGCTTTCCTATAAAGCCCAGACCTCAGGTATTGAATTTCCCTGATCAAAGTGCAACCAGTGTGGGACACAGCAATCTCCACTAAACAGGGGAGCTTGGGAAAGCTCGTAAATGGAGTAAAAGAAATACACATACACACACGCACTCACAAGATGGTGGAATCAATTGGTAGAACAATCACGTGTGAAATATTACTGGCTCCTTAAAGTGCTGGTTCTGGGATTTACTGCAGTGTATTAATCTGCTATGCTTAATGCATTGACCTTTCACCCCTAGCAATTCAGTAGACGGTGCCTGAATTGCCAGAAGCTAATACAATGGATTAGGAGCAGAAAGAGCCCACCATATTGAAGTGCCGCGGCAGCCCTAAACCGTACGACCAGTAACTTCTCCATTTTTCTTAATAGATAGTGCCAGACAATGTGGCTACCACAGAAAGGCCTATATTGACAGCAGAATTTCTGGAAAGGGAGATAGTGGAATACAGGCTTGTTAAAAAACAATAGAGAAAGGCAGTCTTGTGACTGAGTCACAAGACAGGGATTTAGAAGAATTTGTTTTATTCCATGCAGTCATTCTCTCCTGGTGTGTGATCTTAGGCAAGACAATTCACTACTTAGGATTGTGTCTTTCCTATCTGTAAAACTGGGATAACGGCATTTACCTAATTTTCCCAGGGGCAGTGGGGAGGCTTTGTTCATTGACATTTAAAAGGCACTTCAGGATCACAGGATTGACAGTGTTATATATTTATGCAAAACACTATGATATTCAGCTCATTAAATATCAATCTAGATGGAGAAGAGAATGGAAGAGAATCTCCCTTCCTATGTGCACGTGGAAACCCAGTCATTAATTGAAAAGCTTTCTCTTGAAAGTGCTATGTTCACTTGAACCAAAAAATTAGCTCAGATCTAAAAATAAGTGCTACAGATGTGCAGAAATGTGTAGAAATTATATGGAGAGCAATGCATACTTACGATGGCAAGACAATCAAATCTCCTTTTCCTGCTTCCCCGGTCATTCAAAATTTCTACACTTCATGTACAGAAAACCTTTTGGAATTCAACTTCCAATGTTTACTCTTCAATGTCATCTCTAACTATTCCATATAATTTAACAAACGGTTATACACTACTATTGAATTCAAGAGGAGTGTCCAAAGACCTCATAAAGGAGATTATTCTAAGTAATTGCTATCAAATACTATTAAATTCTGAATAGCGTTAAGCCCCCTCCACCCGCCTGCACAGGCACTTTCATTTAGGATTAAAGGGACCTTTATTTGATTTGTTTTACTTGAATACAAAATAAATTAGGTTGACCTGAATTAAGGCCTCTTCAATACTCGGGAAGAGTGTCTACACAGGGATTTACTATGCTTTAATTGGTCCACTTTAAAAGTTAATTTGGATATTTTTTCCCAACATGCTCAGAAACTACCCCAGAGTATGTGTCATATTTATAAAATGGCACAGAACTTAGAGCACAGGGCTCTGTGAATATACATTCAGAATTTACTGCTTCAATGAGCTTTCTGGTACTGCTGTGTACTCCTCAGAACTGGAATACATTTAAAATGAGGAATAATGGTGCGATTCACCTCATCAAACTGGCTATATAAAGTTAGGCCTCCAGCCTAAGTTTGTTGCGTATACTAATTCAACAGAAAGATAAGCAACCCTAGAAGAGGACAAAGCCATCTTGGTATGCATCTCTGAGGCTGTTGTTACATGATTGCTTTAAGTCAACATAAGTCCCCAAAAAAGTTCACCTCATATTCCCTTGTCCCTAGCTGCATGTTTTGCCATAGCCCTTGTGCCAGCAAGCATTCATACAGTCGCGTAACAAATTGAGTCAGGAAACTGATCCAGCTAAAACCAACTCTAAACAATAACAACAACAGAGAGAAAAAGATTAGTTACAGAATAGTCTCTTCATGATGACTTAGGCAGGCTTAATTTTGATTGTGCAACTCTCCTAAAAAAAGCAGGATGAATTGTTTTCCAGAAATGTCTTTCACTCTACCAATTACATGAGCTTTGCAAGTTCGTTTATAAAAAACACCTAACTTAGACAACCAAAGAGGAAGAAACCTAGCCCCAAGAAATCATACTTGTGCAAGCTCCTATGAACAGGAGTAGGTTTGAGTTTCTGAGCAATATTAATGTCTCATTCCTTGTGGTTAAGCATCTTTCTTCATTTTTTCACAGCAAGTGTTGGCAAAGACAGTTGGAAACAGCGTTTTAAGTGCCCAATGTACAGTATTTTAAAAGGACCTGGTTTTCAGAAAGTGCTGGAAAGCCCATCCTGTGAAAATGATCACCCATGTAGGGCACTCACAACTGCTAATCAGTTTTGAAACTCTTGGCCCTATCTAAAAGGAGTTACAATAATGTAATTTTTGTTTTAATAATAAGCTAATAAATATTAACCCAGCCACCTGACTATTAAGAAGCAATCTGTGTGGCACTGCTGATTGTGTGACACATGGATCAGACAACACACTGTGCATTTCAAAAACATCTTGACTCAAAACATTGCAGCCAAAAGGCCTGACTGCTCAACTTAAACGGCTTTGAAACCAGAGCCCTTCAAATCATAATTCAAGGACTTGGGAGTAGCAAAGGGCAGAAGAGATGAACGGCATAACAGCCGAGAATGGATCTGAGCAGAAGGGATGTCACAGGGCTGCAAGGGGCAGTTGGGAAATGTCTTTGCCCTGGTGGGTTGTGGGCCCTACTGCTCACTGCCTGACATCAGCCACTTGGAATGCCAGTAATATAACACCCCTGCGACACTCCATGCTCCTGCCGTACAGTTTTATTGCCCTGCTTCCACTCTCTCTGGTTTATATCGGATTGTGTTTTCCAAAGACAGGCAATAAAGAGGGGAGGAGGGGAAGGCGGATTTATAGCCTGCTAAACTAAACTTCCCTGGGCTTGCTGTCCTCTGTCCCAGCCTTCCTCTTGCTGCTCTGCCTGGTCTGGAGGAATAGCGCTTATAGCAAGGTCTCAGGGTGTGAAGGACGAGGCTTGTCAGAGACTACTTGGGTTCTCTTCTTGGGACGTCAGAGAGCACACACCGGTCATCCACCAACTCAGTTGCTTCAGTGTACCAGGCACTGCGCCACACTGTTATGGAAAAGCATGTACTTTTTTTCACATGCTAATAATCTTGAGACCAATCTTGAATGGCATATTTAGAATTTGCTACACAAGGCTCTCACTGTTTGTGGAAGGACTGTAGAACAAGTTAAGGCTTACAAAAAATCTGGCTTAATGTAGGCATCTTTAGTACTTCCGCTCCTGTGAAATAATTGTCAAGGTCCCTGCCTCAACAGATTTAATGTGAAGGTTTGACTTGCTGCATGCATGATTTCAAGCATGGGATGATAGTACAATGTGGCTTGGCATCTTTATAATATAGATCTAACTATGCTGGGAGCTTGTAGAATGTGAAGATGAAACATCTGGCTAGTCCTAACGAGGACCTCCGAAACACCACTGTGCCACTGGCTGTCCCACTCCAGAGTCTTTAAGGTATTGAAGGTGAATATATGTAGCTAGAAATAATGGCAACTGCCGTTTTGTCAAGCAATGCTGTTTCTGCAAGAGGTAGCTAGAATCCGGAAAGGCTGCCATTTAGGCATATCTGCTTTGTAACAGGCATAATAACAGCACAAAAAATAAATACGGGGGCAAGGCAGGGGATGGGGAAGGATTTGGGACAGGGAGAATCATTTCCACACAGCAAATGCTCACCCAAGACATAAGTCTCTAAAAGAAAGATTTTTATCTGAGATGACTATTCAGTGGACCATTTCTGAAACTCCCATGCTGTTTGCAGTTTTTAAACCATCTAGTCTCTACCAGTATTTTCTGGGACATGGGATAAATAAATGGGATTCTTCCCTACTGGATTTCCAGTGTAATGTGGTATAGGGCTGAGAGAGAATGAATGCAAAGCAACACTGTGAATCAAGTCACTGCATGCAGATAAGTGGGGAGATGGACAAACACCAGTCAAAATGCAAGCACGTGCCACCACGTAAACAGTGAAATTACAGTGTGCTCTGCTATCCTGTGATAAAACTGTCAAGTGTCTCTCAACTGCCTGTCACTCACAGAAATGTTAAACCAGCTCTTGCTAGAGTGATCTCACAGTGCCAGGTGCTCCCCTCTGGTGTCTCATTCATTGCTTTCCGATCACCTCCACCTTTGGCAGCAGCCACGGCTGTGGTGGGTGAGGTGACCACACCAGCACACGAACACCACGCAGTGGAAGGCATTGCCTCAGCTCCTCTGAGGGGGTATAATGAGTAGCGATGGGATGAAATGCAAGATGACGAATGGACTCTGCCAGGAATTTGTGAAATCATGATGTTCAAATTGTTTAAGACAGTGCTGAACAAAAGACAAGAGAAAATACTGTACTGTGGGGGAAAATTCAGCAATGGCAGTGATGAGTGGCACAATGGGACTTTGAAATCTTACATTTCTCTGATTTAAGAGACTGCACATCACAGCTTCTAAGTCCAGTTCAGTTGCACACCACTTGACATGGCAAATGACACCAGTCAAAGAACCACCCAGCATTCAGGTTAGCAAGGGTTTTTTTTTTTTTTAATCTTCTATCACGAACCGAAACAGTGTTGTGCTCTTTAGTGTATTATTAGGAGCCAGACAAAGGACTTGAAGCTTCACCCTCCAGGGGATTTTGGGCTTTGCAGTATTACATGTATCACTTTCAGGGAGAACTTGGTTTCAACTCAGTTTGAGGGACTAGTGTCTGCAACATACAAAAATAGAAAGGGAGAATCTGTGTCAGGACACTGGTCACTCATCCCATTGCATCTGAGCTATTGCATCTCCCATCTTGTTGCAAACTGAGCCTATTTTTTTCTCACAGAAAGCACACAGATTGCTCCAACTTCAGCTTTTCATTTTGTTTTGTACAGAGGTAGCAATTCCTTGTAAATGGTCTCCTTGCAAGTCTTGAAAGGTGAACACTACTCAGGCCAGGTTCTTATGGTTTTATACTTTGTTATTACTCATTCTAAGGAGGGAAAAAAAAACCCGTAAGGCAGGGAGGGGGAGAAGGCAAACTTGATATTTGGAAAGCGTGATCGCTATTTCTCAGCTCTAATTCCCAGCCCCTTTACATCACATGAAAAGAGAAGTCTCTCATCTCTTCCCTAGCCATAGGGACAAGATCTTTGTACACTGTGTACTTATAATTTGTGCACACCTGTGTGCTTATGCTAGCCCCTTTTCTTCCTGCTTATTGGCCAAGCAGTTTGTGAATCTTTGCTTCTGTCCACTTATCACCTGCCTGACAGGCCGAAGTCATTACGGTGGCATTTCACTATATGGATTCAGAGATGGTGAGGAAAGAGTAAGATTGTCTTTATCTAAAGATACTTCTTTTGGAGATGACGAGGTGGCTTTCAGGAAGCTTATGATACTGAATCAAGTGGAATGTCTGTGTGAGGTCAACTAAGAGAGGGAAATCATCTGCCAGAAAGGTAGGAGAAAGACACACAAAACACATGAATGCACTGCAGAACCCTCAGCTCTTCCGGAGAGTCCTGTCTTGACATTAAACCCTATGGGACAACATGGGAACAAATGCACTAAGTATAAATGAAATATTTATTAATCCATGTGCCCATTCAACAGTTTTTATTTCATGCCCTTCATTGCAGTAGTATGTGATCATATTTAAAATACAGCAAGGATATACATGACTGGATATAAAGAAAATGCTTTTCTATCCCTCCTTGTATAGCAAGAAGGTTTCAACTCTGCAATTCAAAAGCCACACCTTAACTGCACGTGGAACTGTAAGCAATAAGTTGCTAGAGTTCCTGCAGAGCAGCAGGCTTCTGCAGATTCTACCAAACGTAGTTTTCCACTAAGGTAACTACATGCCCAAAGGTTCTGGATTTAAGTAGGGAGGGATCTATTCTGGGCTGCTATGAAGAGCAGTAAGAGGCTTTGTATGTCTTTAGAAACTGGAATCCAATCAATATCCAAATTCAAGCTTCACAAAATTTCAGGGAATGCAACCCTGGTATTCTATGTGGTGCACCATATAGATACGCAAGGCTTGAAGCTGCATCCAAAACTCTCAAAAATTCAGTGAAACACAAGCTGAGTATCTAGGATAGAACCTACCTTTTGTTGCAATGATAGGTCATGCCAAATACAAACGTGCCACTTACAAGGTAATATCTAGAGACAGTTTCCTCTGTGTTACAGACTGTTAAGTGAAGACAACGCTGGAATAATGAACTCCAACTTCTTTTAGAAGAGATCCAGCATAAACTGGCTAAGGACTTATTTTCACTTGTTAGTTCCTGGAAGAACAAGTAACTACTCTGGACACTTCTAATTAAACTGGCATTTGTCTGTTATTCAGTCATACTACATCTATTCAGGTCTTCTTAAATTTTCCCTGTTCAGAGGGACAGCAAGAGATAAAGGCACCATTTATACTCCAGAATTATAGATCAGGTCTAACTGGGAGTTATATTTGCATGATCATCTACCGTCCGTGAGTGAGAAAGCAAGTGCTGTCATGTTTTTCAAACATCACTATGTTGTTTTGTTTTTTTTTCCTCAAGGAAGTTTCACATTCAACTTCCTGAAAAATTTCTCTTAACACAAACCTCTGCAAAGACATCTGACAAAGACACTGCTCTTTAAACAGTCATGGAATCTCCATCTTTCTTGAACGCTGCCATGATTTCAAGTACAGCCTGGCAATACGTTAATTACAGCAGTATGTCCTGACAGGTTTTCAGTATGTAAATCCGATATAAACATCTCTCCCGCCTTCATGTTTTTATTTCCTGATTGCCCTGCGTTGCATCTGATGCATTTAACAATTACTTCATCTGAAATATTTCTGGTGGAATAATGAAAACAAATCCTGGATCAGCCTCCTCCTCCTCTATTTCTGCTGCTTATTAACCCAAGGTGATTTAGGACGTCCTTGAGCCTTACAGCAATTGAAATTTATTTCGGGAGCCGTGTGTTTAGGGACATGTGGTAGAGGTTATTTATTCTAAAGAGCCATCCAGCAATGATGATGTCATAGGAGCCAGCAAAATACCCTATCAGCTCTGTTAGTTTGCTACCAAATCACTGCCTGCAATTTCCTATATGTGGTGGCACCTGCTGATATACAAGGTGCTTGAATATAACTGGCATATATAGAGATTAATTTTTATAAATACTTAAAATTAGCTTTAGTTCTTTTATTTTTGGCCTTCTTTAAACCCCTGTTAGTAAATTTTTTGCAGTTTCATTTGCAACAGGCAAAGATCTATCATAAACAAGTTCCACCTCAATCTAAAGTGAAATGCAGCTCAGTCACAAGCTGAACTCTCAGGTAGCTCCTTGACTGCTTCCTTTGCGTACACAGTAACAAACGACAGATCTCTGAATAAAGGAAGTGATCTAGAATGAGGATATTTTTCTATAGACTACCTCATTCAGAAGTAGTTGAGTTTGAAGAAATTTTTCTTCAGGTAGCTAGCATTATTGAGGCTTTTTTTCAAAGTTGTTTCTAAAATTCACGGCATCCTCCTGAGACTAGCAGTATTCAAGCTTTGCTCTGGGTTCTGATGCAACATACACGGGTAAAACCTATCTAAGGTAACAAGTAGGGACGATCACTTCACTATGGTTTGTCTAGTTGTAACTTGCTGCTGGGAAGGGAAAACATCCAAGCAGTGGAGAGTTTCACATGTATTTTGTGGAACACAACACAGAATCATAGAAAACAGGGCAGAAAGGAATCCAAACAGGTCATCTAAGCCTTCTCCTTTCCCAGGAAAGCTATACTTGCAGTGTTCTTTGATGGGGAGTCAAGGAGTGTTTATTACAGGCTGAACTACAGGTTCGCTATACAATCTTCAGGAAACTATTCAGCACAGCATAAACAAAGCAGTAAAATTCCTCTGTTTCTCATATGGGTATTGAGTAGCTTAAATACTGCTGGTAAAATGCTGCAGGACCTTTGCATTGCTGGATTAAAATGCATATGATTACTCACGGTACCTGAAGTAGTTCTCATGGTTTGACTCGTTTGTATCCGATTCAGTGGGACTTAAAAGTCTATGGGAAGCGTCTGTCTGACTTTGAGTACTGAATCAGGTCCTTTACAGTACTGAGCTATTTGTAAGTGGATTGTGATATTCTGAAATACCAAATTATGCGCTATTACTTGCAAATGTTGGTGTGCAATATTCCTTATTGCTGTGAATATCCCATCTGCAAACTCACCCAAAGTGTACCATTATGGTATTCCTGTTACAAGTTTCAGCTGATGTGAATACCGTACCGTCACTGGTTACCGAACAGCACATTCCAAGTATGTTATGAACAACTGTACCATTCAGCGTGTGCTTTCTGCAAATATTCAGATATTAAATTCTCACTCAGTAGGTACAGTGCTATATAACTTGAACATTCACTGGCCTACAAAGTATCCTGCTAAGATTAAGTCCATAATTCTTTCAAAATTCTAGGACACATTCATAGAAATATTACTCAGCACTTAGTTATAATAAGTACAGCTTTGGTCTGTTGACTAGTATTTTTATAATTCTACTTTAATTTACGTCAATCTTTGCTTTATATCTCTTCCAGTAGGATGTTACAGGCAGTCACTGGTATCGGTCACTTGCTCTAAGCAAGCACATTCTTTTAACACAGTCTTTCCTACGCTTTCCTTGAGAAGCTCTTCTCTTTTCTTTTTTTAATTTTTCCTCAAAATGCATTGTCTCCTACCAATTGCTCTTCTCCATTCCCTTAACTTCAAGCAAAGCAAGGAGATTACATCCCACATAATACGGTAACATCTCTAGGGAAGAATTTGGCTCTTATGTGTTCCTCTCCTACTTTTAAAATTCTTCTCTTTATAGATTTCCCCTATGCCAATTCCTCATTTGTTTCTCCTCCTCTCTCGTTCACTTCTTATTCTTTTCAAGGATCAGAATCTTTCCTATATCTGCTACAGACTTCTTAAGGAGGCCGTGTATGGTTAAAGGCTACTATTAACATTAGGGATTGTTTGTATGACCTAATTAGATTTCCACAGAGACAGCCTTAATAGGACCTTTTGTTTTTTTGGATTGTCTGCAAAGTAATAGTGCAATGGCAGTGTTCATTTTGCTTGGCTGTATCAGGCCATATATCACATCCTTTTCCTTCCAGTCCTTCAAATAAGCTTGTCTCATTCTTATTTTGGTTTCAAATTATAAATTATAAATTTCACTTCTCTCCACTTTTCTCTATAATTTGACCCCCAGCTGTTGAAACTACTTGAAGTGATTCCCCCTGCCCACCGTCCACCCCCATTGCTAACAGTTTCATATGAAAGACAGCCCTAGCTTTAGGAACAAATGACGTCCCTCGGACCAGCTGTGTCTAATAAAAACCCAAACTCCAACTCTCACTTGCCTTCCTCAAAAGGATAAAATTGATTTGAAAGTGCTGACGATAAGATACATGGGAATAGAAAATCTCCTTCAGTCAACAGACCAAAGCTGTGCACTGTGACATCATTGTATCCAAAAGAAACTATGCTGTCAGTTCCTCCACTGCCCTATAACTAGAAGTTATTACACTTGTCCTATAGAACGGATATTTGTTCACTTAATTTAGCCTTGTTTAGTCTGGCTAGAGCTATTTTCATTCTTAAAGTCCCATAACTAACGCTAGAAAATATGGGTTCCCTTCTAGGCTCCATCAGAATCAATCGATGCTGTAAAAAGCACTTACTAGTTATTGGATGACCACTTTAAACAATTTTACAGTTACACTTCAGAGTACCTAAACTGTGAAAAAAAAGATGTCATTCCACTAGAAACGATCCTGCAGTACCTGTTCTACACATAGACAGGACTGGTAGGTGGCATGAGCCTATACTACTTACTTTTACACACTGCACGTCCTGGCAGGTAGACTGCCAGGATAGACAGGTTGCCTATCCATGGCTATATGGCTGAATATAGCTGTATTGGAGAGCAGATGAGGTTTCAAATCACTCCATTGCCTAGACAACCTAAAAAGAGAGCAGAGATTATTATTATGTCTGAGTATTCAAAAATCTTGTTTCCCTGTCTTTTCCTACTATCACCCAAAGCAGGGTATTTCTGTAGTACTTAGTGCTGCAGGCAAAAACAATCACTTGGATTTTTTTTTTTTCTCTGTTGTCCACTGGAGATTTATTCTGTTCAGATTCTCCAAACTTCTTTAAAAATCTCCATCCTTCCCTCTCTTCCCCCTTTTCTGTATTCTGCTTGGACGACTTCCCATATTTCTCCAGACATGTTTGATTGAGAACATTTTCTGGAACTCTCTGATGTAACACATTATTTTAATGAGATTTCTAGTATATCTGGGTTTCAGTCAATTTAGAGATACCACTCTCTGGTTTTTAGTTCTATTTTACCCTTCAGTTCCCAAATGAAACCAGCAGATACAGGGCAGCTACAAATGATTTGAGAAAAGTAGTCTGGAATGTTTTTTAGAGTTCAGAAGAGGCTTCTTGTTTTAGCTATGGAATGAGAAGATTTTACTGCACATTTAATGCCTTTGTCATTACTATGTAGTGTAAAAATTTGATGCCCAAAAGGAACAAATATATCAATGTTCTGTTCAAGTTCTGAATGAAGACTGCTCTTGCCCATTCAAACCTTTCATTAGAGACCTGATTCTGCAGCTATAACCCTTCTCTGTCACTGAAAACTGTTTAATTTCAATGAATTCAGTGGGAATCAGGGTTACTTCCAGAATGTTCTGAAGATCTTATAGAAGTGAACTCTTAACGACACACAGGTGAACAGTCTAGGCAAGATGGCTGGAAAACCACAGGCTTTCTCACACCTGCTAACACCCATGATTCTTGTAGCAAGTCACAGAAATCCTGGAAAGAAAATATGAGCTTGTTTTTGTACTCAAACTGCTGCCTGCAGCATATTTGGTACAATGTAATTACAAATGACTTTAATAACAGGGCCTCTGCAAGATCCATTGGAAGACAGTTTCACTACCTAACAGCTCTCATCATTCAGAAATGTTTCTGTTGCTCAGCTAAAATGTAGTAATATTCTCTCATTAATTAGAACTGCAGTCTTGCTTTAGTTTGTTGTGTCATTCCACACGACTCTAGCTCTCCTTTTGAGGATACAAATCTGCAGTGATGTACAGTACCATACCCTGTGGTGAGGAAAGCAGTACTGTACATACTAAAAGAAATAAGGTACAGGGACTAGGAAGCATGCTGTATAAGATAACTATTATTTGTAGTCAGCACTGAAAATCTGCAAAATATGTAACCTCTGTAGATAACTGGCTAAGTGCAAAAACAGATATGTTGACAAAGCAGTTCACTAGCTTCTGTTCTAGTAGCTACTTCATCTCTTTCCCCCTTATTGCCTTTGAAAGACCTCTCCTTCCCACTGCATGAAGGTTGAAATCAGCTCCTGGATCTGTCAGGGAATTCCCTCCAACCCAAAGAGGACCGCTCACAACTGAAGAGGTTTCAGAAATCAGCCTGTCTGCTTTGTGGTAGCACACTACAAATCTGATTTAGCAAAGTACAATGACTTGATACTATGATACAGAAAATGAATGTGTGAAGTTGTTCTTGGCAACAGATCCTTCCACAGATGAAGTCCGAGGGTTAATCCTATATAGCTAAGACAGCAAAACAATCACATTTCAGCTGATAGGTAGTAGTATTCTGCTGCTGTGCAGAGGCAGCTTTTTGGGCCCCTGTAAGGATCTTTGTATGATAAAGTTGAGAAAAGTTCATAATGTAATCAACTTATTTCCAAAATATTTTCAAGTTCTGATACCTCAAATGGAACAGTAATATGCAATGAATATGTAATTTTCTGGACTTCAAAAACTAGGTATTCCAACTCTTTCCAAAGGCAGCTAGTATGCATTTCTGTCTCCCTTGAAAACTTAGCATAGAAGTCTCTTCTTAATCCTCCTCTCTGTTCTACATCAATTCAACCAGACCGGTGGTTGGAACACTAAACTTAATATCAACTTGCTTTCAAACAGTTCATCAGTACCACATAGGAATCTCATGTTTCAAGCTGCAGACAAAAAAAAAAAAAAAAAAAATTCTACCCCAGAATATTCTAAATAAATCCCTTCGTTCAGGCACTGCACAGCACCTTTATCTCTTCCTAGGAGTGATATTAGTGATGTCTACCATGCCAGCCACGAGCACATTCTAGCATAATGTTAAACACATTAAAGATTATTTTTTAGTTTCTCAAGAGAGAATCTCTAAACCTTTTGATGATCATACACTTGAACACCCAGTAGTATAGTATTGCCGATCAATGGACAATGGGTTGTTTAAATACAGAGTCCAAAGCAACATACATGAGAATAAATTTCAGGACAATGAGAACCCCAGGGAGAATTTTTTAATTTTCAGGAAATTGCCTCAATTACCTGCTGTATTTTTGCTTTATTTCAACCTACATGCCAGTATACAGTAAACATTGATTTTAGTCCTACAAAACTGTTTTATGAAGTATCATCTTTATTCATTCCCCTCCACTTCTCCCAGTTTCTGTTTTTATTGTTGTCTGAATGCTTCAGTCTTGCTCTTGCCAGCATAAATCAGGGGGAGCCACTCAAGCCCACACAACAGGAAGAGAAACCAGGCCCTTCTCTTTCCTTCCTGGTGATAAAATTACTTGAATCACTCAATATGCCCAGGAATGAGCTCAACAGAATGTCATGAAGTGAGGTTTGCTTTTTGGGAATTAATTGTCCCTATTCATTCTCAGTGGACAGCGATGGAGCTGTCAGTAAAGTTAATGCACTGTTGCTGGCTTCAAGATCTCTTTGGCAGCCTGTAGCAGTCAGCTAAGTTAGACCACTGATAAGGCATGATATCAAGAGCCACCCTCATCTCCTAGCTGAGAATGATCCAATATTCCCCTTTTACAGGGTCCCAATAACACCAATCAGCAGAAACCCATGGATCACAGTGGGGATTTTCCCTGGGTCACACAAAAGCACCTGGAAAACTCCCCCTCGGCCTGGTCAGCTTGGCACCTCCTCCCCTCCCAGCATGGTGGACTGCATGGAGGTGTGGGACCATGTTTTTCTTATTCTGACAGGACAACCCTCCCCGAGTGCCAACCTCTCGCCTGCCCGGGGTACCCCTAGCACTGAAAGAGGCACTGAGGAGCACCTTGCAGTCCCAGGATGACAAGCTACCTGCTGAGGCAGCAGCGAGCCTGCCTTGAACTGCTTGTGTTTGCTCCTCTCAGCGGGAGGTGGGTGAGCTGTCTCTCCTCAGCCAGGACCAAGCCCTCTGTTTCCGTAGGCCGGTCAGCGGCCACCCCGCGGCGGGGAGGACCGGTAGGACACTGAGGAGCCCGGCGGCCCCCAGGGCACCGAGGGCTGTGCTGGGGTGGGACGCTGACGGGCGCCTGAGGGGCAAAGGGGGCCGTGCGCAGAGGGTGAGGCGGGCCGTGCGCAGAGGGTGAGGCGGGCCGTGCGCAGAGAGGGAAGGGGCCGTGCGCAGAGAGGGAAGGGGCCGTGCGCAGAGAGGGAAGGGGCCGTGCGCAGAGGCCGCGTGGGCGGCGTGGCGGCTGCGGGCGTCGGTGAGGAGCGGTGTGCGGTGAGGCGGGGATGAAGAGTGACTTCGTAAGTTCCAAGCAAGCGTGGTTTTTGTGTGTTTGTTTTTCGTGAGGTAGGTTATAAATGCACTAAAGCTTTTGGTTGTGCTATTTCAGAATCTAAAAGTAATTGAATGTTAATTTCAGTGAAAAGCCTGAAGATTTTTTTTTTTCCAAAGGCTGTTATTTCCAACATTATCTTTACTTTTACTTATAAAGGTGGACAGCTTTCATCAAAATGCTATTTTTCTCCAAAATGTGTTCAGCAGATCCGTACCTTTCAGGTCACATGTTTTGTTTCCCAGTTCCTCCCTGTGCCTTCTGCATCCTGGGACAAAATTACTTCAGGGCCCGAGGCCTTGGTGGCACATACATACCCACTTTCCTCAGAGAAACAGGCCTGACTTGTCCAGGAAACGTGTGAATGTGCACAATCACAAATACTTTCTTAGTACAGTTGTTCACTAATCACTCCCATTATTTGTAGGGTTGTACAGCAAGGCTCTAAGGGACTCACTGTCTGAGAGACCTGGGCTAGAAATGAATGTTTCACGTGATGAAACATTAAACAGTGGGAGCCAGATGAGAGAAGCAGAGTAGTGGTGAGAAGATGGAGGGATTGGACAAGCCAGGTGTGACTGAACAAATTTATTTATGTATTTATAGGAGAAGCCTGACACTTGTATCACGTATCCTTTTTTAATCCTAATTGAAGTAACATCCACTCTTATATCTAAATTACCTACCATTTTAACCTCAAATGTAAGTTTAGGTGGCTGTTTATGCATTAACTATAAAGGATTTGCTGCTATAAATAACCTAATAGAAATGTAATACTGAATCTTCTCAGTGGAACCACAGCCTCTATTTTTAAAAAAGTTTGTTAAAATAGCCGATGAGGATTTTCTCCTCCCCAGGATAAGCTATGTAAGCAAACTGACTGAGTTAATTGTTTGGGGTTTTTTTTACTCATTTTAAATGCATCCATATTAGAGTTACTGGGGTAACTGTCTCTACACCTAGCCAATACCAATATTCTCATGCAACTTTTAAATCTAAGTAAGGTCTTAGTTTTCCATTCTAAATTATCATTCTGTTCCTGTGCTAGCTATGAAATGAGTCAAAATGCATTGTTTTGGAAAGATGAATGAACCTTTTTTTGATGGAAATGGGAATTTTTGACTGAATTGTGTGAGAATGCAGTTTCTAATCACAAGCTGTAATATTAAAATATAAAAAAAAAAAAAAAA
>JAAGAY010146874.1:0-25788 GCA_011801015.1 Ardeotis arabs | reverse complement strand
TTCACAGATCCACGGCCGTTTAGAGCAGCACTAGAATAAGCGCGCCCTACAGCGTTATGAAGCTGCTTGTGCCAAGGAACTTCAGCTCAAAAATTGGCTGTGAGATTGTACGTGCAACGGATGCAAACAGAAAACTTGCAACTCATGAAATGTTGTGTGGCAGCAAGAATTTTTCTCTATTACGTCTTTCCCAATTTCACTCTAGTTACGGGACAGTGCTGTTGTAAACAAGTTTTTCCTGAGGTGCTGGAAACGCACTGGTGATGTTTGGGAAGAGGGGCGCTGTGGAAGGATGGGTCTTGGCACGGGCGCGTTACACGGGTCGGGGAGCGGGAGGCCTGCGGGCAGGGTGTGGATTGGAAAAAGGATGTCTGTACTTCTTTCTTGCAGCTAGCAAGTATAAAGGTCTGAATATCTGTAATAGGGTAGAGGAAGAATATAGTCTTGGGAGATCTGTGCGTGCTGGGAATTAGTGAGCTGTCAGAGGGGCTGTGAAGGTGGGCTCCTTATTGTCAGTGGTAAAAACCAGTAGTGTTGATAAAAGGAGAGAGAGTTGGCAGTTGGCTCCATGTTACATCCAAGTTTAAAAAAAAAAAAAAGTCATGATAAGTGAAGATGCAAAACTAGGTAGCAAGACGTTGATGGATTAAGTGTGAGTGGACTCATAGTTAGCTTTAGATGGAAGAACAAATCACAAGTGGAGAATTCCTACCAGTTGTAGGTGCTGGATGTAGCGGGGATTTGAGTCGGAGCAAGCGATGCCGTAGCATTTGACAATGCGTTGTCGAGATGTAAACCACAATATTAACAGCTGTCTTGAAACTTCTCCTCCTTGAAAATTTGTAACTTTGGTAGTAATGTGAGGTATTGAATATTGTATCACCTATTCCTGTGTCACTGTGGCTTTGGCTGTAAAATGCTAGGTCATTTTGATTTTTCTCAACAAAAAACCTGAAGTGAGTGTCTCGCGTGATACTGGCCCTGCCCCTAAAAATGTCTTCAAAGCTGAGGGACAAAAAGAGAGAGAGATGGGATATCTTATGGTATTAAAAATAGCTTTTGTTACTCAACAATGTTTTTCTTCCTTTATTTAATAGATCCTAATTATCTCATGGCTAATGAACGCATGAACCTGATGAACATGGCGAAACTGAGTATCAAGGGGTTGATTGAGTCGGCGCTTAATCTGGGCAGGACGCTGGACTCCGACTATGCACCTCTGCAGCAGTTCTTCGTCGTGATGGAACATTGCCTTAAACACGGCTTGAAAGGTAACCTTGCTCGAGAGGGTGTTTGTCACAGCGTAGGAGCGAGGAAGAGCGGTCTTGTTTTAAAAATCTAGTTTTGTTATCCGCAGTAGACTAAAGAGAGGCTGAGCAGGGTCACTGCTGTGGTCACAGTGGATTTCACAGCCCCTAGGAATGGAAAAAAAATCTGCTGAAGGTGTAACACTGCAGGTGAAAAGTTCACAGTTGTTGCAGGTGCTTGCTGGTTTTAAAACAGCTTTTAAGATTACTTGAGTAGAACTAAGTGATCAGCGATAAAATTAGCTCCTTGGCAGACTCATGACTCCCTCCTTTTCTGCACTTCCTCGTGCTCTGGAGGCACAAGGGTCCTTTTACTGGAAGAGGAACTGCAACGCAGAGGTTCTTTCTCAACAGTTCTGGCAAAACTGAGGATTTTGGCTTTGAGAAGATTGCTGTGCACACACAAAGTGTAATTTAGGGACAGTGACAGCATCCTAGCAGAAATGGTAACCTCTAGCAGTCCATCGAAGTTGCTGGTTATCCCTGCATGTTGTTGACTTTGCATACTGGGGATGTATGGAATATTTTCTGGCATCTGTCTCAGCTTCTGTTGCTTTATTGGAATCAAACCAGCAATTCCCGCTCTGGGACATAAAAAAATCACCTTTTGTACTTGGCCAGCAGCAGTCCCAGAAGATTATTTGTGGTGCTTTCTGTCTACTGTTCATTCGCTTCTGACCGTGTTTGAGAATGTGCTTAGTCAGCACAAGCCCAACAGGCTCATTTTATATCTTTTTCTTTTCTAGCCAAAAAGACTTTTCTTGGGCAAAATAAGTCATTTTGGGGACCTCTAGAACTAGTAGAAAAACTAGTTCCTGAAGCCGCAGAAATTACGGCAAGCGTTAAGGATCTCCCAGGGCTGAAGTAAGTACAGCTTCTACTGCACAAGTACATAATGTGTCTCTTATTGTTAGAAAGATGCTGAAGAAGAGAAGGAAGGGCAAACCTAACCTTCAGGAGTCCATCTGCCACCTTCTGCTGATAAAAAGGGATCATGACTCTCTAATTATGAATGAAGGAACTGCAGAAGGCGAGGATAGGATATATTCTTTCTGCGTTAAGGACAATAGCAGTAAACAAGTGACAATGTGTCTCAGGAACGGGAACAGCCTTTGCTGACTCTCTGAACTTGAACTGAAGAGGAAGGGAATTGTAAGGAAGATGATTACAGGTTAAAGTTTTGAGGCTGATAGAAATAATTTTTCTTATAAATTTCAGCAAACATGTAAAGTTTGTGTGAAAGGGAGGCTCAGTCAAAAAAATTGAAAGAGTTACTAGCTTATGTTAAAGAGGGGAGAAAAAAATACATTTTAGTTATATGTTGCTTTTAAAAAATTTGTAGCAATTGCAGACGTCACAATACTATTTGCTTATTCCATGCTAAAAAGAAACTGTAAGAGGCTTTCAGCTTGGAGAATAGAAATAAAGGTATAAGGAACCTTCTGAATCAGTAGCAGGACTAAGGATTAAATAGTCTTTGCTGAAAGAAGAGGTGAATAGATTGAATAACAGTTTCTTTCAGGTTAGTATTTATCGATGTACATACGGACAGGTGCTTTTACTGGAGAACTGGGCAGGACTCCTCCTGGAACAGCTTACAGCACCAGCGTGGAGTGCCAACAGTGCCGTGCCAGAGCTCCCGTTACCTTTTCTTGTTGTAAAAGAACATTGAAACATGAAATATATGGAAATAAAGAACAATTTTAGAATAAGTTTCTAAACCTCAGCCTTGCTTTCCTGCCAGCCCTTGGGAAATGTCATGTCGTGTGTTAGTGAGGTTGACAGTGGAGACTAACGAAGATGACTTTCACGGGCAGTTGCTCCTTACACTAGGTGGGGTTAGAAAAATGAAGTGCCCCACGTGCTGTTTGGTATAAGACAGCTGCCTGATAGGTGGAGTTGGAAAAAACATTTCCTTCTGCTCGGAATACTGCTCAGCACGGGGGATTTGCACACTCCTTTGCAGCGTCTGGCGCTGGCTCCCGGCCAGCGTGCCGGGGTGGCTGAGCCAGAGCTGTGATGCAGCAGATCGGTTATCGTGTCTCTAACGCTGCGTGCTTCGGAATGCCAGGAGAAACAGAGGGGGAAGGACCGCGACTGTAACCCGTTGCGTCCCGTGGGTGTGATAATGAGCAAAATAGTTGAAGACGACAGTACTGAATTTGAGTTGTGGGTTGTCTCTGTGGATTCTCACCCAGCCTAACACCTACCTGCAGGAGTGGTGCTTGGGCATCTCTGCTGAACTATCCACGTGTTCTTCTGGCTTGCCTTAGGCAGAACTGGTTTTGAGGTAGCAGGTGATGTGTTGAAGCAGCTGATCTCTGTGCAGCAGCATCCAGCAGGGGTGAAGTCAGGGAAATACTTCTAGCATAACAACAAATACATAACTAGTTACTAGAGAAGCAGTGATTGCTTAGATCAACTTGTCTGTAGCTATTTGCACTTAAATACCTTGCATTTCCCTGTTTCCACCAGTGCCATCTCTATCTTGGAGATGCAGAAACTTGAGCTAGAAAGGGATTATTGAGGTGTTTGTGAGTGTGCATTGCAGTATTTCTGTAACTGTTTCTGGCCTTTGTAGGACACCTGTGGGGAGAGGAAGAGCTTGGCTTCGCTTGGCTCTAATGCAGAAGAAACTTTCAGAATACATGAAAGCTTTGATTAACAGAAAGGATCTTCTCAGGTGAGTGCCCAGCTCGCTCTCGGATTGGGTTAGCTTCGCTTCTGCCCTCTTGTAAGATCTTCACGTTCTTTTACGCTCAAAGGGTGAAGTCTGTGTGTACTTTTTTGGATAAATGGTAATGTTTGTGAAATGCAGAGCTTCCTCTGAGGGATTAAAAATGCTTAATATTCCTTCTTAAGGGAGAACATGGTATTGTCCACTGGAAAATGTGGCAGTGGCTTGTGTTAACAGTAGTATGTAACAGTAGTAGAAATATGCTACTTAAACTCTGATGTTAAGGCCCAGTCTTAAATCTGCCATGTGCTGTGCCATTACTGAAGAGTCGTGCTGACTTTCCATCACCTTTCAACACTGAGGGACCGCGTCTCCTACTTCGTTGGCCTTTGCCTTATCTGAGGACTTAGTGTGCTGAGAGAGATGTGTTCAGTCAGAGCAGGAGTACGTTGATAGCACGTAGGGGCACATTTCTGTGTGGACGGTGTGCCGCTGCCTGGTTTTTGTTGAGGCTGAACTTGCCTTGTGTTGTCCTGTCCTAGTTGACATCATTTTAGTTCACATCTAAAGATGCAACACTTGTCTTCTCTCTTGCTGTGTGTCCTGCAGTGAATTTTATGAGCCTAATGCACTGATGATGGAAGAAGAAGGTGCGATCATTGCTGGCCTCCTAGTAGGTTTGAATGTCATCGATGCAAACTTCTGCATGAAAGGAGAAGACCTGGACTCACAGGTACTGGATAGTCAGTTAGGTTTGGTTGTTTTTTTTTTTCTTCTCATTTAAATTGGAAGAATTTTCCATTGTAGAGGACTTCCATCAACTGACATACGAATTGGTTTCTATAGGTAATAGAAGACTCATATAAATTTGTTACTATGATGGTGGTCTTCGGTTAGCTGGTGGCGCTGACACGCAAGATTTTGGTGTTCTCTTTGCTGTGGTCTGCATGCAGGTCACTGTGGAGTGAAACGTGATAAAAAAGGAGGCGGAAATGGGGAAGGACTTAGCCAAAATGAGGAGAGGCGTGGGCAGAACTGTTAATTCCCTCACGCTGTGTCATGAGCTCATTGTGGCTGTTAAACAAAAGAAAATGAGCCTGTATGCACTTGTATTGCAGCTTGCATAAGCAGTGTGTATGCAGATAGGGCAGTGATAATGATTTGTCCTTATGTCCTAAGCCTTGCTTGCCAACTTGCTGCTCAGCCTCCTATATTTTTGCCATGTTTTAATTAATTTGGATAGATTACTGGTATAATGAATCCTTGCTATAATAAAACTGATGTACTGATATTCTAACTGAATGACTCTGAACTTCCACGACTACAGACAGTGTTCAGTTTTAGAAAAAGTGCAAATTTTTCTTTTCTAGGTTGGAGTTATTGATTTCTCAATGTATTTGAAAGATGGGAACAGCACGAAAGGCAGCGAGGGGTAGGTACACCCACAATTATCCTGCTTCTTATCTCTTGGTAACTTGTATTCAAGTGTTCTGGGTTGCCTTGCAAGCTGTTACATTTTTAATTAAAAAGCTACTTAGACTGAATTGCTCTTCTGTGATATACCATAATGTATAAGAAGATACTGGAAATATTGGGAGGGGGCAGAGGAAAAGGAAAGTCTTGGAGAAATTCTGTGTGTTCTTCCTTAGCTGGCAAATGAAGATAAAAATATTTTCAAAGCGACTCTCTGCTGGGTTAGGTCTGCCGTTTTTTAAAGCCTTTTTGGTAAGCAGCGTAGTACCGTCGCCAGTTGTGTGACTGGCAGGATAGCAGTTAATTTTGGGCATTGTAACATCCTTAGAAAAAAAAAAATCTCCAGCTGGGAAAGATCATAACTGTAATAATAGCCTGAAGTGCTTGTGCCAGCATACACTGGTGGAGCTGCGCAACCTTCGGAGCAAGTGGCTGGAAGCTGCAGTGTGGGCACGCTGATACATGGATGGGTCAGGTGTTGGGCTTTTCTGAGGTTCTTCAGGAGCGCTGCTTCCTTCTAAGGAAGTTCTGCTAGTGTGGATTCAGGTATATAGCTAATAATTATCCCTCAGGATCAGGTGTTTTGATTGCATTTATTGTATCCTTAGTTTCATTTTCAGAAGATTCTTTGCTTTAGTTACGATTTCCTGCTGGAAGTGCATGCAAAACATGCATTTGTGGACAGTTTTCCTGGAATGGATTTTTGTGAGATGACTCTTGTCCAATATAAGTGTTTTCTGTGTCATGAAATGCCTGAATGTCATCCAGGCAAATGCAGCAGTTGCAGCTCCTGAGAAGTCAGGGACTGATAATAAAGGCACAGACTGCAACTTGGCTTTGCTATTTCGTATGTGTCACGTGGACTCGTGGAGATCTGGGGTATTGGTACCCTGGTTGTGCGGGTTGTATCGCCGCGTTCCCTCCGAGACCCTTAATGTGTCTCTTAGTTCTTAGAATCCAAATGGGTGAGCTGAATGAGATTTCTTTTTTCCAGAGATGGTCAGATAACTGCTATTTTGGACCAGAAGAACTATGTGGAAGAACTCAATAGACATCTAAGGTAAGACATGATTTACTTATTCTTTATTATACAGTAGAGTAAAATAGAAAAAAAAAGGATTTTAAAAGGAAGGAACTACTGTAGATTTGTTATTTATTTTTCTCTTCAACAGTGCTACAGTGAACAACCTACAGGCCAAGGTGGATGCCTTAGAAAAATCCAACACTAAACTGACTGAGGAGGTAAGTGTAATAGAAAATCTTCCGATGGTTTGGGATAAAAGCAGTAAGGGAGGAGCTGTTTTCAGATTTCTGGTGTACGTAATGAGTGTTTGACGATGGAATGGGATTAACTGACCTGCCAAGGAATTACACTGGCTCTTGCTACTAAATAAGCATGAGATGGAAAAACAAACAAATAATTGTGTAAAAAACCAAAAGCTGCTGAATACACTTTATTCCTTTGAAGTCTTTGAGTGCTTCCTGATTTTTGGGAAATGTGCTAGGATAAATTGTACAGTGGGTGTGGTTTCGAATGCCATACAGTTATAAGATGTCCAGACATGAGAAAGTTTTAAATGTCTGTTTGTTTTGAGAGGTGTGGAAGTTTACTATCATGTAAAGATGGTAATTGAAGTGTTTCAGTAACTTCAGCTTTTTTTTGGTTGTGAGAAAAACAGGAGAAATTATTATTATTATAGATGAAACGTTATTCAGTCTCAGCAGGAAAAATGGTTGGTTTGTGAGTTGTAGGCATGACCTGTGTTTTAAAATTGGTCTTGCAGTTCATTAGTAATGTACAAATGCATAAATGTAATAAAATCTTTTGGAGCTAGTTCCCTGACAGTGGGTGATAGTAGATCTCATCCTAACGGTTTCCCAGTATCTCTGTCCACATGTCACTGAGTTGAGCAGAGTGATTTTGACGGGGATGGCTCGGTGCTCTTGCGGTACCATAGTGAATTAGAGATTCTGCTTTGCTCGTTCACCTTCATCAAAGGAGGGCTGTGTGTCTGGTTGTTGAACATTTACTCTCATGGATGCATTCAAAATGGTGAGAAGCTTTAGCGATGGAAATTAGTGTATCCACTCTTGCAATTAAAGAGTAAGAAACGTTTTTTACAATGAAAATATTTTTTTTTAATTTAAAAAAGATGGTCTGCTGCAGAGGCTGCCTTTGTCAGTGCTGCTGTAAGAAGTGGTGTTTGATTTATTACCTGCAGAGCATGAGTGCTGTGCCCATCAGGCATCGTACCCAGGAGATCAATTGCTGTGTTGACTAAAGTATTTTTTTCATTTTTAATAATTTACTTGTTTGTGTCTTAGTGAGTGTGTATGCAATTCAGAGTAAGAATTTCAGTACAACTGGAGCATGCTGTGCCAACCAGGGCTGTTTGCAGGGTGCAGTTAATGAACTGCGTGACATGTCACATCAGTTTGTGCGTTTGGCTTGAGCTGTACCGAAGGCTTGCACTGTTATCAGGGTAATTTCTCTTTGGGTTTGTCCCTTGATAACATTGCTGATCTCTTGGAATGTCCCCGGGCTTTTCTTGTGTGCGTGGCTTATGTAAGTTAGGATTTACAAAGCCAGGAGGAGTTTTCTGAAGTGATTTTGGCCTTTGACCACACACCGAGTCATCTGTTAGTCGGCGGTGATGTGTTAACTGGGAATTCCTCTGAGGCTGATGTCCTGTCTCATAAGGGCGCTGTGTGCTACTGATCCTCCATTTCCAGACAAATCTTCCTGCTCTGAGGTTCTCTTCATGCTTCTCCTGCCTAAGTGCCTGAGCATCTTACATCCCGGATCCTCTCCCTAGCAGTGTACCCAAACTGCTGCAGCTTGAGCAAACCCACTCAAGTACTTCTTCTCTGGTAATAAATTTCACTTGCTGGAAGTCAACAAACCTTAGCTGCTGTGCGCTCACCATTTTCCTTTTTGTTATCTTTGGCAAGGGAAGGGCAGTGGAGTGAGGATTTCTGCTGGGTTGCGCTAACCACGTCTCAGACCGAGTCTAGCAGGTAGAGACCTGAAGAAGTCAGTAACTTTACTGAAAGACAGAAACCAAAATAGTCTGGGAAGTCTCTGTTTCAGCTGATACTGAAAATCCATCAGACTAGCACTCATTTATGCTTTTTCATATAGTCTTTCTCCATGGTAGAGGCCTAGTTGCTTTTTGCCACTCCCAAATAATTATTTTTCTCACTTTGAGTGTTAAAAAAAAAAGAATAGAGAAAATGTGTCTACAAAGAAAAAAAAAGGCCAGATATGGTCAGGTATGTTTTTGATGTGTTACTGTTCTGTTCACAGCTTGCAGTTGCGAACAACAGGATTATCACACTGCAGGAAGAGATGGAACGGGTTAAAGAAGAAAGTTCTTTCATCCTGGAGTCCAATCGTAAGGTTGGTGCGTGTGAACCGTTACTGAATCTTTAGAGCAGTCTGAGCCCCAATTTGACCGAGAAGCAGGTGTTTGGAAGAGACTTTATTTCCTTGTGAGTATCTCAGAAAAACTGCGGTAGAGAAGAGTGACTCCAGGTGGGTCCTCCACCGAGGGTGCCAGATGGACCCTGGCCGTGGTAAATCCTGCCTGGCCGTGGCAGATTAAACTGTGAGCGTGCGCCGGGCCGAGGGCTAACGCCGCGTGTTCCTGGCTCGCTGGGTGCTGGGGTCAGAAGGGGCAGGAGGAAGCGTGATTTACTGAGGGGCTGGCAGAAAAATTTGGAAGTAGGAGTTCTGCTTTTTTGGCCTGAAATACTACGTTTTCAGAAATCAAGGGGCAGGATCTAGAATGTTTTATTGTTGATTTATTGAAAGTGCTAGTAACTGTGGCAGAATCTGTTTCTAGTTTAAAAATACATAAATCTTGTTCTGAGGTTTTGTAACCATACTTAGTATATTGTGAAAGTTGTGAAAATGGACAGTTTGTGCGTTTAATTCATATCCATGGACGTGCACCGAGCACCTTGGGGAAACAGGGAACCAGTCATTTCACATGGAAGCTGCGTTACCTGAATGGAGCTCTGAGTTTTGATGGTTCCAGAACTTCTTTTCCAAGGGGTGGGAAAAGCAAATAATGGGCAAATGTGAGGGTGAGTAGGATGTAATGACAAGCTAATTGGGTGTCTTAATTAACGTAGGTCGCTAAAGACAGAACTGCTGATGGGCACGCACTGACTGAGGCACGCAAACAGCTGAAGGAGGAGACTCAGCTGCGGCTGGTAAGGACGGCGTGAGCTTGGAGCTCACTACAAATGGCTCTTTGACACACCACCTTCATCTCAGAGGAGCACTTCTGAAAATATTTGGCTGATCTTGAGACAGTCTTGTCAGAGGCAATGTTAATTCTGTGGCTCTATTGATCAGTTTGAGGTCTGTTTCTCAAAAAAAGCAGTGCAGTTGCATTTCTAGGACTGACGTATCCCCCTTGCAGATAAGGATATTGCCACTATCTGAACTGTTACTCGGTACAGCGTGTTCAGCTGGTAGGGAGAAAAATGCCGAGCAGAACATTTTTAGGAAATAAAAGCTCTGCTGGCTTTTCACTAGTGCCTTACGTGAGAAAGATGGGCCTACGTAGTATTTCCTGACTCTTTGCTGGTAATGTTGCTTATATTACTTTAATATAGGCCTGAAAATGGAGATTTCTTGTCCTTAACTGTCTTTGCTGGGTCAGATGTGTAACTGTGACAATGTGGCACTGCCGCGTACTTCCAGGTGGTGACTCCATGTGACTGCACTGGCAGGAGCACCGGTTACGGGTGGTTGTCTCACGGGTGGGGAGGAAAGCTGGCTGGTAACGCTGACTGATCCGTGCGTTCCAGGATGTGGAGAAGGAGCTGGAGGTGCAGATCGGGATGCGGCAGGAGATGGAGCTAGCCATGAAGATGCTGGAGAAAGATGTTTGTGAGAAGCAAGATGCACTGGTGGCGCTCAGGCAGCAACTGGATGATCTCAGGGCCCTCAAGCATGAGCTGTCTTTCAAGCTGCAGGTAGGGAAATCATGAAAGCAAGTACAATGAATTCCAGATAAGTGATAGCTCTTGTTCTTTTTTTTTTTTTTTTTTTCCCCTCCATTTAAAAGTTACAGGCTGTGTAGGATACTTCTGTCTTGCTGCAAGAAAGCTGTAGTACTCTAACAATTTAATGTGTTGGAGGTTAAAGGAAAACGCAGTTTCTTCTGAAGAAAGACTCATGATGATCTGGGAATGTGACTGAGGAAAGCATCTTCTGTGGTTTTGTGGTATAAAAACTGAGCCTTGATAACTTCTGTTCCAGTACAATCTAGTATTTGAATGGTGTAATTACATATTTTACTGAGTGTTGACAAAAGCAGACTCTTAAGACAGAGCGCAACACAAAATGCTCAGAAAAAAAACATCCTAAAGAAAACTTTAGAACAGGAAAGAGCTGTTTCAGCTCTCCTTGAGCCAGTAGCTCTGTGTGAAACAGATGATATTAGGAGGTACTGCATTAACACGTATTGTACAGGAAGCTCCGTTGATTATGGTATTCCCCTTTTGTGGGGTCCAGATGTAGCTTGCACCTCTATGGCAAGATGTTTGTCTTTGCAATATTGACCTGGCATTTGCTTTTTCTGAGCACCTTCTGCCTCTTTGGCTCCTGCTGCTTTTGTTTCATGTGCCACATGATTTATTGTGGCTTATTTTGATTTTCCTGCTGCTTACAAAACACCGTGATGCTGCTTTTTCCAGAGTTCAGACATGGGAGTGAAACAGAAGAGTGAATTAAACAGCCGCTTGGAAGAAAAAACAAATCAGATGGCTGCCACCATCAAACAGCTTGAACAAAGGTAAGAAATGCAAGTTTTAAAATTATAAAATAATATCTGTGTTCTAGAGGTAGCATCCTGCTGATTTATGAGTGGACCGGGTGAGAGTCCAAGTGCTCTGCTTAGCCACCGCTGAACTAAGACAGCAGTAATTTTGTGAGAGGCCGTTAGGAGAAGAGTTTTGCATGCTCAGGAGGGCTTCCATTGGAAAAGAACGTATTACTAAACCAGTAATTAACCTAGCAGCTTTGTTTATCTACGTCAGCTGCGCTTTTGTCCAGTCATTACAAGTGTAGAAGTTGATAAAGTTGATAAAGATAGCCCATAGGTAGGTTATCCATCTGGACTGGGACACTTTCCATCCTGAGGACTGTGTTGCTCTCATGAAATTAGGAGCACCTCAGCATCAAAGTCAAATTGATTTGGGAAGGAGCGGCGCTCCTTTTCCCTTCTGCCTTGTTCTCAAAGCCAGGCTTGGCGGTGGTTGGGCCAAAGGTTCAGAACTTCCGTCTCTGCAAATTGCCTTGACTGTCGGTCTAGCTCCGAGAAAATCAAGGAAAACGTAGCTCTCGGCAACGTGTCTGGGACTTAATTAACGAGTAGGTCAATGCACTAAATTAACGGTCTCAATTTAGAGTTTATATTCTGAATGATTTGTTACAAAAAAGTCATTTTGTTTGTAGAAAATGAGTTTTTGCAAGTGTTTTATGATATCTGCTCAGCTAATGGATTTGCTCTTTTTCTCTTGCTGTTGTTATTTTTCTGTGTTCTTGTCATCCTCATTCTGTTTTACTTACACAGTGAAAAGGATTTGGTGAAACAGGCAAAAACCCTAAATAGCGCAGCAAACAAATTGATCCAGAAGCATCATTAGACATTTTTATGTCTGGTCACCTCACAGCTCTGACATCAGAACTCATTTCTGAGGGGAGAACTTGAGAATTGCTAAAAGCAGCTGTTAAAATGTTAATTGTCCCCTAGAGTTGATTTGGGATTTGCTGAATTTTTAAAATCAGTGAGTTTTTCTTCAGAGATTTAGAGTCGGGTATGAAAATCCCTACCTTTGCCATTTAAACTGTGTTAAAGTACCAATGAGTTGGCCAGTAAGCAGACCAGGAAAGCGTAAGGAGTGGGAGAGACGTGGCTCTGCACATCCCGGTGGTGCACACCGTGTGCAGCAGCACAAGTCTTCGACGTTTATGGATGCTAGGTGCGTTGGTCAAGCCGCTGTCACGTTGGCCAGCTCTGGAAAGTCAGCTAGTTTTCTGTGTTCCCCTTTTTGTGAAGTAGACGAAAAAAAATGCATCCCTGGAAGTTGTGGAAAGTAGTTGTGTGCGTGCCCCAAGCCGTTACCCGTTCACCTCTGTTCTGTGGGTTCAGCCCCGAGTCCCAGGCAAACGGGCGCGACTCAGCTCGTCGCCGCGAAGACCGGCCCTCTCGTAACCGAGGCTGCTCGCGAGGATTTTGCGTTAGTGACCTGGTGGGAGGGTGGGGCCTTACGACTTATCCTTATTCCTTTAAACTTCATGTGTCCAGAATTAGTAGCTAGGTGTCTTAGAGTAACACGATAGAGTGGTAAGTTCAGTGGAAACCTCCTTACCTTTGCATCGCCTTCTACCTCTGCCATCAGTCCCTCTAGACGTACCTTGCGGTCCTTCCCAACCGAAGGAAGCTGAGGAGAGGGGTTTTGGTAGGTCTCTTCTCTTCCTAGAAAGGGAAGTTACGTGTTTTACAAAAAATAATCTGATCTTTATACTCTAGTGTTTAAAAGAAACAAAAGCAAAAAAAAAAAGAAAAGAAAGGAACAGTAAGTGCAGTGGTGGGGAGTGGAAATGGTAATTGGGTACTTGGCCATGCCTTGTCTGAGTAGGTAGTGGTTGAAAGGAAGAGTTGCCTTTACTCTGACGCTTCTTCCGTTTGCCTCTGGGTTTCTCTTGCCCAGTACCAATGGAATTTGCTAATGGCAGAAGAGCTCACGCTTGGAAGCAGCCCTGAATAGGAGAAATAATCACCAATTTAACACCCCAGCGCAAAACTTTAGGTAACTGTAGCTCGGTCTTTTACAAACTAATACCCCCTTCCCCAGCGCCGCAGCTCACCGTGCTGGCCTGCCACAGGCTGGAGGTTGTAAGTGCTCCTAGAGATTTTATTTCTTTCAAGAATATGACATTTGGGGGGGTTCTGTGTTGAATAAGGGGTTTTTTTTGCTCTGGTGAGATGCCTGCAAAATTTCTTTGGTGCCAGTTTTCCCTTTGTCCCGTGGGATAGTGCTGCGTGGGGCAGCGAGAGGCAAATGTGACTGAAATGCAGCCTGGAAGGAACAGCTGTTGATCCTCACCAGGCGCGTTTGAATACCTGCGAGGCTCGGCTTAGCGCTCCCGCGAGCCTGTCCCGCCGCTCAGCTTGTTCAGGGAGCTCCCGCGCACAGGCAGACTTGGAGACCCCTTATGAATCTCTACGCGACGCCCCAGTCGCGTGCTCGGAAGTATAAACCTAACCTTCGGTAGCCTTTTACTAGAAACCAGTGTTAACTACCTGGAGAAAAAGAAAATAACAATAAAAAGGTGGAAGCTTTCATCAAGGTACCCAAATAGCTAGTCAGAACAGTGAACTCCCCTGCCCCTCCCCAGGTTTCCTCTGTAGAAACAGGGGGTCGGGCTGGTTTTGTTTGCTGTCCCACTGATGCTAAAGGAGGACGGAATGAAGGATCTGGCCCTTTCTGATGTCAGCCCCAGGCGGGGACGCTCGGGTGTAGGAACGCCTGGGCGCTCGCTCGTCGGTCCGTGGTGGAGGCCAGGACAGCGCACTAATTCTCAATATCCTAGCTAACCTATGTTGCAAGTTCCAGTTACATGTGTAAAGCTGAAATGTAACGTACATTAAAATCCAATTGGACTTAAAATTCTGTGTACTTGAGGTTTGCTTCGAATCTGGATAACAGTGATGTTTTATGTTTTTCATCTAATGGCTGTAAACTGTAGTGATAGAATAAAAACCATTGAAAATCAGAGCTTCTGCCTGGTTCACCTACATCTTGCTTTTCTTTAAAATATTTTCCTCCTTTCCATTGTTTTTACCATTCCTTTTTTTTTTTTTTTTGTCTTTACCTTTTCACTGGGTTTTTTATTTGTTGGTTAAACTCGGTCTTCCTCCCCACCATGGCTTTTGTTTTTTATCACAAGTTCATGTGGCTCAAATCCAGATTGCGGCAGGCAGAGAAGGACCGTCACGTGGCCCAGCAGGACAACCGGCTCTTCAAGCAGGAGTTCGGGGACAAAATCAACAGCCTCCAGCTGGAAGTGGAAGAGCTCTCCAGGCAGCGGTGAAGAGATCCTTTTCTAATCTGTTTTCTGGGCTGTTCCTAACTGTCTCTAGCAGAAAGCAGGCAGGGCGATCGCAAAAGGAAGCAGGGGTTGGAGGCAGGAGGGACAAGTGGCGTTTCAGATGCCAGGCTGGCATTAACTCTGGGGATGTGAAATGCTTTGTGACACAGCAAATCTTTTAACATGCGTGTCTTTGACGTTACCACTTGAAAATTTGGAAAATGCAAAAGAAATACGTGGTCAGCAGAAACCACCAGCAAAAGTAGAAATCTTACGTGGTGGTGGAATATCGCAAGCAGGCTGCAGAACATCTCTTGGGTGGAAGTGAAACGCCAGGATGTTTTCCTGACCATGAAAATGTCCACGGCGGCTTTCTGCGCTGTGGCTAGATTTGTTGGGCATCTGCCGATAACCATCTCTTTGGAAAACCTGCAGCGCTACAGGGGCAGGAGAGAGGTCACCACAGGCTGCCAGACCCGCTTGGGATGTGGGATAGACCCTCAGCCTGCTCTCGGGAATGAGAGTGAGCTTGAGGTAGCTGGATGTGCGCTGCAGAGCGCGGTCAGATGCAGCGTTGACCTCTCCAGTGTCTAGCGTTGCATCAGGCTTTCCACTGTAACAGCACAACTTGGAATCTAAAGCTAAGAGGAAAAGAAAAACCACTTGCAAACATTTTTTTTTTTTTATTCCTGCCCCAGCTGAAACTGGTCTCAGTTATGCTGAGAGGCAACCAAAAAGTTGGAAGCCAAATGTAAGGAACTTGGCAGGAGCTATCTTATTTCCCCTGCAGTGTCATCAGTTTACCAGTGCCAGGAAACCAGAGAAATCCTCTTCTCTTAAAATAGAAGAGCGTGTCTCCTCCTGCAGCCGTGACACATCTTCGGTTTGTTGCAAGGTCACTGGAATGGATTGTGCAGAAGCACTGCTGGATGCGTTTTTATTTTTCCTTTGGTCCCCTCCTCCCCTCCTGTAGCAGGTTTTTGTTTCCTTTTTCAAAAAGTTACAGACGGTACCCACAAAGCCAGCAAATAGCTTTTATCAGAAATTGATACAAGGTCCTGGGTGTGCATGGCGCCGGTGTAGATCGGTGGCCCGGCTGTTTGGCGGTCTTGAAGGGGCACATCTCATCCCTTGGTTACGGGTTTGGCCAGACCAGGGAGCGGATGGGGGTCCGTAAGACAGCGCACGCATCCCGTTTTCAGCCCCCGGGGCTCGCCTCCCCTGTTCAAGCCCCCGCGCTGACGTGCTCACCCAGCGTCAGGAGCAGAGCGCGCCGCGGCGTACTTGTTATTCCCAGAGGCAGTTTCCAGCTCTTGAACTGGGGTTCACTTGCTGTAGTGTAATGAGGGGGTTCAAGAGTTCACTTGCTCTTGATGTGGAGTGCTACAAACCGTGATTCACAACCCCACCTCGATATTCTAGGAGCCACCTTGAACTGGAACTGAAGCGGGAACGAGACAGATGGTTGCACGGTCCCCAACGCAGCCAGGACAACAAGAAAGGCGCAAAGAACTGGCTAAGACAGGTAGTGTGACTTCCCTGCCTTGTGCTTTTGAGGTTGGGTTTCATTTTGTGCATTTCCTTTTCCTCAGCTTTACTAGGCAATAAATATGTTAATGTGCCACGACCAAGGGAGCCTTGGAACATTGTTTTCCAGGTAGCTGAGCCTCACAAAAACGCTGTGAGCATTACGCTTGACTGCAGAACGCTGGTTTTCTCTTCCATGCTGGGCACCTGACAAAATCTCACCAGGGATTGTGATTTTCCTTCCCTAGGTTAATCAAATACAGCAGGAGAGATGCTCTACACATTACATCTTAGGAAAAGCAAGCTTGCTTCTTGTTTTTTTTTCCATCGTAATGAGGGAAATTCTCCCCGAAGAAGTAAATAGTAGAACTTGGAAGACAAAATTATCTTTTGAGAGCATCACAAGTCACTTTGAATGTTCTTTTAGTGCTGCCTGTTACTGAATTCAGTGCTTTTTAAAGCAAAGCGCTGTTTGTTTCTAGAGTAAAACTCCTGGTCCCCAGGTGAAGCTCCCTTTTTAGCAATAAATTTGCCTTTGAAAGTGGAAAATCTGCTCTGCAGGTTGTTCTGTGAAACGAAACAGGCTCTTCTGCTGGGAACTGGCAGTAAAACAGTGGTTTTGGAGAACAAAACTTGTCTCACTGGTGCACCTTTAAAAAGCCTGTTCAGCCTGTCTACCTTTTCTACCTCTGCTGTTAAAATAAAAAATGTCACGGTGAAATTTCTGGTCCCGTTTGGAAAAAGGAGGCCGTGGGACATGTCTAAGTCCATCTCTAAAATGTGAAACCAGCTCTTTGTTGACAGCGAAAGGCAAGCGTGAGGAGCTGCTCCTGGGGGGACTGGTGTGGGGGGCGCTCTCGTGTGTCCAAACACACCTCTGTGCCAAGGAGGGGCGGAGCGGTGTTCCCAAAATAGCAGGGTCAGGTCTCCCTTTGCAGCGTGACGGGGTGAACCTTGGAGTCTTCGTACGGTTCAGCTCACGGTAAACCTTTCCTTTTGGCAGGATGGGAAGCTCAGAATCCAGGAGGAAAACGCTAAACTGAAGCCGCCACTGCGAGAGGAAAACAGCGTCCTGCCACACAAGTACGGAAGAAAAGGAATCTCCTTTTTGCCTTCTCCTTTTCTAAGTCCTGCCCCCCCCCCTCTGGTTTTTGTGCTGATGTGAGGTTTGAAATAGCGCAACTTCCCTTTCTAACAAGGATTTTCTTCAACCTCATGCCTTTTATTGAGGTCTCTCTGCTGCTCTCTCATAGCTTTCAAAGGGAAGGAGAAGGTTCTCCTGCTTGCTGTCAGCGTATCTGGATCTGGAAGGCTCTGTCTCTCTCCCACTTATTTACCTTTTAAATTTGTTTCAATATTAATCTGCTCTTTACTAATTTTTCCTACTTAATGAACTTTCATAAGCCAAATGCTGCAGAGACCCGGACCTTTGGCACCCGAGTCCCAGGAAGGTGTCTTTGGTCAGGGAAAGGAGAAGGGTTGGTGGATCGCTGGCATTTGGCGCTCCTAACTGGTGGCTTCTGGACAAGAATAGAAGCTGGTGGAGAAAGAGAACTTGAAATGATATTTCGAGGAGAGGGTTGTATAAAAATGTCGTTGAGGTAGCACATTTCTAAACTCAGTGTTACAGAGCAGGGTTCTTGTAGTAGGATCAGTTCAGCATTTGAAAGCTAAGGTTCAGATTTGGTTTGAAATGTGAGAAGATGTTTGAAAAGCCCCAGAGAACAGCTCTGGAATGAGGCTTCGCTCAGAGGTGGTAACAGCCTGCTTGAAGCACTCTGTCAGTGAAAAAAGGCCGTGCTCGGACACGCTGCCTGCCAATGCGACGTTAATCAGAAAAGCGTGGTCTTAAAAATAGCGGAAGCTCAACTCAAATCTGCTTTACCAGCTATTAAAAACCTTCCAGCCTCAGATGCGTTCTGCCCCTGTTTCACCTTGAGTGCTCACGCCGTGTGAGCGCCAGGCCGCTGGTGTATCTGGGAGGCCTCAAGGCGCATTATCCCTGCCTGTTCGCAGACGTCGTAGGGGATCGGACGTTTTGCAGGAATATTTTTAGAGCGGGTTTTAAACCTTGCCATCTAAGCAGTCTTCTCTATGTTCGTGCTCCTTTTTCTCTGCTCTTCTGAAGGTGTTCTGCAAGTTTTTCTCCTGCTGTTCCCGTTTATCTGTGAGCACTGCGTGTCTAAACTGCCTCTGCTCATGAACACCTCGCCTCTCCTGCGAGCAGACTTGGCAGCGCGGTTTTCAGGAAACAAAGCCAAAAATCTGTCTGGGTGGGATTTCAAAAACAGGATGGGGGAATTCTCTTACGGTCCGTTTCTAAAACACTGCGGTGACTGAAGCGCCGGCTCCGAGTGATGCTGTTCTTCTCTTGTAGGGCCCCGAGCGGCACGGAGGACGAGCAGGTTGGTGGTTCTTTGGTTGAAATACTGGAGGGTGAGGGTACTGAGGGAGTTGCTGGCTTGCTGCAGCATCTCCCTGCCTGCATACCCTGAAGTTTGTCCCTTGGGTTTTGCCTTGGTGAGGATTTGTGTAGGGTCCGTAGCAGCAGTCGTTCCCTCCTGGAAAGGTGCTGCTTATCCCATTAGAAAGGCTTGGAGCTGGCAGTGCTGCACCTACCCGAGTTCATTTTGCCTCCTCAGCACTGCCATGGTGTTGTTGAAACTAATACTGACTCCTTTCATTATTCCTTTGCCCCGTGCCTTGCCTGGGTTGGTGTCTCCAGAAGGAACAAGGAAAGCGTAATACAACTCAGTGTTTGTGCAATGGTGGTGTTCAACCTCCTTGGTCTGGGCCAGGGTTTTGCCAGTTGCTCTGCAGGCTGGAGGGGAAGGGGTGTGTTGGTACGTTGCTTTGGTTTTTTCCATGCCAGTCTGACCAGAATCCATTCTTTCTCCCCTGAGTGCCTGGCAAAGCACAGCCAGACCCCTAACCGCCAACGGGACGCTGCGGCACTCGCGTTGTGTCCCATCTACGGGGAATTGCGGTGTCTGTCAGCTCTTTGTCGCAGTGAATAAGGTGTTTAGTTCCCGCCTTGTCGCTGGGCCAGCAGCTTTGATCCCAGCCTGAAAACGGAGCTGCCTGGCCCTTGGCGCGTGCAGCCGTGCTGTGGCTCCTGCGCTGTAGCTGGTGCCACTGCAGATGGTCCCGCAGACACATGGTGTGCTGCGAATAGAGAGGGGTTAAAACCCCCAGCACGGGGAATCTTCCTCCTGTTCCGAGAGGTGGATGAGCTGCGGAGCTCGAACACAGGTGCCGTGCGAAGAGGCGTGTAAAGCTGAGTGTCTTGGTTTTCACTTGCGGTTTAGGAACAGCTCTCAGGACCTGGAAACGCTGCCATCTGCCAGCTCTGCCAGGAAGAAAGCAGCCGAAGCAAAAAAAAGGTAACGGTGAGGACTTGTCACCTCCCTCACCTGGGGAATGCGCGTTTCCTCTGGTGCGCGTTTGGAAATAGCACAGACTTCCCACCGCTGACGTGGGACAAAGAAATGAGCCCCTTTCTAAAGTCCGCTTTACCCACCAAGCAAACCTGTCAAACCGGCCAGCTGATGGTTCCCTGTTCTGCTCTGGGTTCAGTGGTTTGGTTTTCCTTGGCCTTAGCAGCTTCTTTCCTTTTTCGCTAAGCGTTTTGGTTTTTTTTTTTTTCTGGGATCAATCGGAAGTGAGAATAGGAGTTAACACTTGTTTGTTATTTCTCCACTGAAGCCACCTTGCATTTTATCTTTATGCTTTTTTGTGGCCAAGCCCCTCTTGATTTCCTCGCTGCTGTCCAGTCTGAAGCGAGGGGGGTTCCGTAGGTCTGAACCTACGGAAAAGGGTGTTTTGCATTCACTAAAAAGTGGAAGTGCTGCCTTCACCCAGATCCCTTCCTCCACTGGTGCCGAGTAACCTCGGTGAAGATGAACACAGTACCTTGGATCTAAATGGGTCTTGGGAATTTTTTTGGGGTGACTGAGGAGTGGAGCGAAGTTCCCTCCGATCACCCCAGGAACCTCTCCTGTTACACAGCGGGAACTGTGCAGGATTTCTCGTCTTTGCCGTTCCCTTGTGTCTGAGAAAACACCTGAGTTCAAGGCAAAGCAAATGCCACAGCTTTATATCCGACTTGGGTACATTTCCAGAGGCACGTGCACGTTTAAATTCTGACCTCGGGCGAGGCCTGCCGTTCCAGAGTATTTATACGGGACAAGAGAAGAGTTTTGGAGCGTCTTTCTCTAGCTCAGCGGAGGATTTGGGTTGACAGAATGGTAATCAGAGAAAACCTGAGTTTCTTTGTGTGCGTGTGTCTCGAGCATCTCCTTAATTTCTCCGTCCTCTTCCTGCCTTCCAGAACATCTGCAAGAACTGCGGCGGCGTCTTCTGCGAGGCCTGCTCGGCGAATGAGCTGCCCCTCCCGTCGAGTATTAACCCCCAGCGCGTCTGCAATCCCTGTCACCAGCAGCTCATCCGGCAGTATTCCAGCAGTCCCTTGTAGGGGACGGGTTGCGGGGAGCAGTGACCGAAAAACGGTTGTAACTGCGGGTGGTTTCTGGAGTTGTTCGGGGGGAACGGGAGAAGACCCTGGCTTGTGTTTGGAGGTCCGAGGGGAAGCGGCTTTGTGGTGTTTACAGTCTCTTGTGACTAAAGCGGGTCTGAGCCTTCCCTGTCCAAAAATCCGTCTGCTCTCAGACCTGGGCCTGTGCCGGGAGAGCCGCTTTGGGAACGTCCCCTGAGGTCACCCCCATGCGTGCCCGGGCAGCCTCAGGGCGCAGGGAGGAAGGAGAGCCCCTGCCCCAAAAAGAGCAGGGGGTGTGCACGTGTGTGTCTGTGTGTGCAAGTCAGGAAGGGTCTCGCGCTCAAGCGTGTGGCGTAAGAGCGTGCTGCTGCTCATCGAAAGCTCACCGGAAGCACAACGGGAGCTTTTTTAATCCTCGTGGCCGGCTGCACTGGAGATGCCGTTTCCCTTTGCTGGGTGCCTGGGACAATCTGGCTGAACCGTGCTGCGCCAGTGCCGGGGGCAAGGCGGCGGGGTAAGACGCCGAGAAACGTTTTCCAGCTTGGTTTCCTTGGCTCAGCCCTCTGGCCGAGGGCTTGCGATGCACATCGGCGTGGCAAAACGCACGCTGTGAAAGCTCTCCTGCGCTTGAGGGGTGGGGGGGGGGGGTAGGGGGTTTAGAGGCCTGCACTGATCTGGCCTGGAGGTGCCTGTGGGCATCTCTGAGCTTCCTGTGAGCCCCCGCTGCGACTGCGTGAGTACGGAATGGGGGCTGAGGCCGGGGGTGTAACTGCACTTGTGTCTCAGGGCGGTAACGGGGGGATCAGGTTCCCTGGGACTGGGAGACCGCAGCCTCCTCGCGACACAGAGGCCTTGGGGCCGCCTTGATGCACCTCTCTCCCTCCGCACGTGGAAAAGCCGTCCCAAACCTGGCATCTCGCCTTTCTTTTGTTGGATCAAAAGGCCGGCGCGATGAAACGGGAACGCTTTGCACCTGCTCACCATTCTGACTTGGAAACGGGTTAAGGGTTTCCCGCTTCATGCTACGTCACTCTTTGTTGCTGTTACCTCAAGGAATTGTACGTTGTTCCGAAAAGCGGCGGAGGCTTCCTCGTGGAGCACGCGGCACGTCACAGCGGCGTTGGGTCTGGTTTATACTGGAAGCCTACTTCAGTCTTTGAGACCTCGGAATGTTTTCTATTTGTCTATTTATACGTGAGCAATGCATTTGGGTTTGTACAAATTCTATGAGGGGTTAGCGGTGTCATTTCTGGGGGGATTTTCTGTGCGTTACCCTGGCTGGAACCGCGGCAGGACGTGTGCCAGAGCCAAGGTCACTTACGTGGCTGGTGCTTGTTTATTCCAGGAATTCCTCTTCTGCTTCCCTCTGGGCCTCGGTGTGCTCAGCCGCGTCCCCCACCTCCACCTCCTGCCCTTCAGAGCCAGCGCACTTCAGTGCGGGTGACTTGAAACAGGTTTTATTTTTCTTGCTCTTTTTTTTGTCCCCTCATGGTAGTGACCGGATACATTTTCCTTGCTGCTCCCCCTTACAGGAGCTGTGAAGAGTTGGAATGTGAAAAGCCACGAATTAAGGGCGGGCGCGTTGGGGGTGAGAGCCCGGAGGTGAATGGAGAAGGCACTGAACTGAGGGTCAGTAGTTTTGTACACATTTAGGAGATGGAATTTCCTGCGTCCAAACCCAGGGTGACTCATCCCCCCAGGAGAAAGCGTGACCCCAGCCATTTCCACGTTACGAGGACTGAACTGGAAACCGGGCCCTTCCCGTAAATAACGGGAAGCCGGTTCCGCGCAGCGCTGTGCTGCTGTTCAGGTGCACGGCTGTGTCAGCACTTGGCTCTTTCCTGGCAGCGTCGGCTCCAGGGAATGTCACCCCTTCCCAGTACGGGATGTGTGATGCTGCGACCGGGCGCGTGGGCGCAGGTAGGGCCTGTGGTGCCGGGGCGGGGGCTGACACCGGGCGTTGGGATGGGGGGAGCGTGGAGGGCACGTTGCTGATGTTCGTTTTGTTCCGCACAACAATAAAACCTTGATTGTCTGTATCCCGCGTGCCGAGTGCTCTTTCCCTCCCACGCTGCTGTGGCTGCACGCGTGGAGGTGTTTAACGCCAGTACGGGATGACAGGGAGAAGCTGAGCGGGGCAGGAGGCTGTTTAATCACTCCGGTTTGGCTAATTAGGAATCCTGGTGCTTTATTAACGCTCTGTACACCGTTACACAGCTGGAGAGTAGAACCGCTGCGCCCCGCAGTGAGTGCCCTCCCTCCAGGACCGCTGCTGCTGGTCTGTGGCAGCCCACCTTCCCGCAGTCCGGCACCACGCTGCAGCTGGATTGTTACCGAGCAGTGACGCGCGTACTCGATCTTTACGCTCGTACCCGCGGAATGTGTTCCCTGTGGCCTAAAAAGAAAGGAAAAACAAAAATGACTGCCTTGCTGCAGCTCCCTGCTTTCCTTGTTTCGCGTGCACCCCTGTGTTTCACGCTGCGTTACTGTCCCCCGTCACAGGAGTAGAATGCAGCACTACAGCCGCACCTCGCCAAAGGTCAGACCGCACAAACAGCTGGGGCCGAGTCCCAGCGCAGGGGACAAACTGCGCTGCGTGTTCCTGCGCCAACCGGGGCGGCGGGGCCCTGGGGAGGGCACCTCGGGGAGCAGCGACCCCCCCCTTTCCGAAGGGAATTTGCAGGAGGGTTAGGAGGGGGCCAGGGCCGCCCGTAAAGGTCCCAATGAACCCTTCTGGCTACAAACACTGCATTGCGTGGCTGCAGAGCTGGGACAGCCTTCGGCAGGAGCGGGGGGCTGTGTGGGGCGCTCGGGGGGGTGTGCCGCCTGACGCTGTAACAGGAACAAAACCTGCCCCACGGCGCCGTGCCTGCCTCTGCAGGAAGGCCACCTCCCTCCCACTCGCACTGGAGGCAGCCCGCAGTACTTCCCTTGGCATTGGCAAGGAGAGACACCACTTCTGGCCAACAACAACAGAAAAATAAATAATAATAATAAAAATAAAAAAATATCCTGGCACAGGACACCTCTCCCCTTCCTAACCCTGGAAACAGTCGCAGCCTGGCTGGAGAGAGAACAGGTTCACTACCACACCCAGCTGGGCCCCCGGCCTGCTTTTATGAGTGAATGAATTAAAAATGACAAAAAAAATTAAAAAAATATCTCCTAAAGGCTGTTACTTCATCCAAGTCCACTGCCTGTAAAGGTAAGCAATATTCTGCAGCCAAAAGAGTGTCAATCCGTGGCTGTGGAATTCCATTTCCTCTCCCAAGCCAGAGAGCGCAGCCCCCTCAGAACCCTTCAGCTGAGTTTGAAGGGGAGGAGGAAAACTAAAAAAACACCAAACCAAAAAACCCCCGCAGAAAATCTCTCTCGCACGCTGCACAGCCTCGGCTGTGCCAGGGCAGGTTGCGGTGCAGTGTGTGGGCAGCGCGGCAACCGCTGCCAGCGGTGGCTGGGACCTGCGAGCGGAGCTGCTGCCCCCCCAGAGCTCTAGGTCTGGGCCTGGCCGCCAGCTGACGCGCACAGCGCCGGAACGCCTCAGCCCGACGCGCAGGCTGCTGGAAATGGGTGGGGAACGACCGCGGGAGGATGCGCTTACCAAAGCCGAGCCCGCGCCTCTGCGGTTAGCAGGCTTGTGTTCCCTGCGGATGTTGGTTCAGGAACAACTGGATGGCACTGCACTCTGGGGAGCGGAGAGAAGCAGTCTGCTCAGCGACCTGTGCTGCGTTACGCTTGCTTTTTTTTTTTTTGTGCAAAGCCAGTGGCGCTTTGCGGAGTGATTTGGAAATGGGCACCTGAGGCGACCCTCGTGCAGCGGGCGCTAACAGGAGCTGTGCCAAACCACCCGGGGAGCCGAGTCTGGGGCTGTGAGACCCCCCCCCTCCACTTACGCAGCTGGGACCCCTCCTTCGCCATGGCAGCGACCGCGTCCTCCCGGCTCTCGAAGTGCACGTCCGCTTCTCCTGTGGGCTCTCCACGGGAGTCGTATTCCACCGTGAGCCTCGTGGGCTTCAGCGGCGCAAAAAACTGCCAAGGAGGAAAATAAGAGAGTTTGGTGAAAAAGAACCGCTACTGAGAAATGCGATGTTTTTACCCGTAAAGCCTGGGCAGCTCCGTGGGAGCCAGAGCTCTGGAGTAGCGAAAGGCCGCCCTCCGGCCGGGTGACGCTGAGGCACCCAAGTCTGTCCCGCGGAACGCAGCCGCCCGCCCTCCGGAAGCTCCTGGCCGAGTAATTCTCGCAGGAACCAAAACCCTCACACGGCACGCGTGTTCTGGACATGGCCAAGTCACCCAGTGCAGGTACACCTGCGCTGCGACGCTGTATACTGTTACAGCAAAGCGAAAGTGATAATAAAAAGATTCTGAAATTCCTTTCTGTGCAATCAGCTACTTTTCAATCTAGCTCGGATTACGCTTTAACGCGTTTTTATTTACAGCGAGCCCGGCCCTGGTGCGCCCACGGAGCCCGCAGCCCTCAGCAAGGTCGTTTCCAACATGTTCAGCCCAAAGCCACGCGGCACTGAGGTCTAACGCAGACACAAACTAAAAATTTGAAGCTACTTCACGTGTAACAATTAATCAAGGGTTTGTGTTGGTAATGACAGCCAAATTTCACTCCCGGTTTACTGTTACTCACGTTTATCATGTCCTGGGCACTGGCTTGGGCAGGAAAACCCCTCACGTGGACAAAGTGCACGGGTGACGAGACGTTCCCAGGTTCTGAAACGTGCCCGGGGCTTTCTGGTTCTTCCCTGCACAGTTCTGTGGAATGGAGGAAGAAACATCGTTAACGCTTGCAATTATCACCTCCCTCACGTGAAAGCCACAGGCGCACAGGGCCGCGCTCCCAGCAGACAACCCGGGGAAAACGAAGGGGCCTCAAAGGCGGCGCAGGGTGGGGAGGGACTCACTATTTTCTCTCGCGGCCTCGGCGCTTCCCGTGTTGCTGAATCTCCTCTCCTCAGGAACGGACTCAAACTCTCTTCTCGCTTTGGAGTAGGTGACCGCTTGCCTGTCGTAAGGCACGTGCCTTTGCATGTGATGCTTTCTGCTTACGTACACTTCGATGTACCTGGGATGCAAAGGAGACAATCACACGGCACGCCTTGTGCCTGCGCAAACAGCCGAAGGGTCCGAGCAAGCTCCCCCAGGACCTTCTCCTGGCTCAGCTCTCTTCACGTCCCAGGTGTGAGGG